>JADBJO010012652.1:30000-52500 GCA_016801955.1 Conus betulinus | reverse complement strand
GCCAAGTAACTAAAGTCGTTTGATGTGCGTTGTACCATAGCATCGAGTATGCTTTGACGGAAAAGATAGATTTTACTGAACCTCTATTAGAAGAGGATTAGAAAGAGAAGAATTCTCAAAAAGTCTCTGTCTACCCCGTCTCTCTGCTTGGCCACCTAGTCATGGACGTCATACAGATTGCTTGCATGCATTGACGGTAGTCAACAATTTACACAATAGGATTGGACTCGCCTGTCATCGCCTGAAGTAGGGATGGGTCAGCTATATCGGAGGACAGACTGGTCAGCAACAAAGTCGAACATACATACATGCATATATAACACACAGGCGCGCGCGCGCGCGCCGGCGCGCGCGCACACACACACCACACACACACACTCAAATACACACACACACACACCACACACACACCACACACACGCACCATACACCACACTCCACCCATCCCCCACCCACCCACCCACACGACATTGTGGTCGATTTGTGACAGTCGCGACTTTCTTGTCAACAGCGACAACAATAGCAACTCGTCTCCGAAGACTCGAAACTCCTGCAGAAGAAGAAGAAGAAGAACTGTCCTTTTCCTGTGTCTGAACAGAGACTGGGTTCATCCCGTTACCGTGTCAGATTTTGCAACTGTCTCATTAGTCTGCACAGATTCGTACTTCCGACTCCCCGCCCGCCAGGCAGGTTCAACCCCACTCCCACACACCGCTGAATGTATCACACCCACTCTTACCCACGCACCCCGCCCCCATTCTCCAACCTCTGCCACCCTGTTATTCTCATCATCACGGAAGGAAAAGACACTTGACACACCCTGTGTCTTATTCCAGAACTAGCTCAGCCATTTCTGTTCACATGAGGGGGGAAGGGGGGGGGGGGAGTTTGACCACTGTGTCTTATTCCAGAAACTAGCTCAGCCATTTGTTCATCATGAGGGGGGGGGGGGGGGGGGGGGGGTTGAAACGTGTGTCTTACTTCTAGAGGGAATAGAGTTTTGCCATATAGGGCGGGGGGTGGGGGAGGATGTGGGAGGGGAAGTTGAGTTAGGGAGTGGAGTGGACAACACTGTGTCTATTCCAGAACTAGCTCCGCCATTTCTGTTCATCATGAGGGGGGGGGGGGGGGGGGTGGGAACAGGTGTCCGGACAGCAGACACAGCTCAGCCCTTTCTGAACAAAATTGGGGGGGAGGGGGGGGGGGGACTAGTTGAGGCATGGTCTTAGTACAGGACAGTAGCTCGAGTGGCGGGGGAGGGGGTGGGGGGGGGGGGGGGTAGTGAGTTTGACACACTGTGTCTTATGCCAGAACTACGCTCCCCATTTCTGACTCATATGAGGGGGGGGGGGGGGGGGGGGGGGGTGGAGGGGGACACATGGGGGGGGGGGGGGGGGGGGGGGGCAGGGAAAGGGGGACACGGGGGGGGCAGGGGGGGGGGGAAGGGGGGAGTTGAAAGGGGGAACAACAGTGAAGTTGGAACAGAAAGTAGGGGAAGGATTTCTGCACATCTGAGGGGGCACTGGTGTCTTACAATCCAGAAAATAGGCACACCATTTCTTCTCATTCATGTGGGGGGGGGGGGGGGGGGGGGGGGCCTGGGTGGGGGGGGGGGAGGCTGGGGGGGCGGGGGGGGGAGGGGGGGGGGAGTTGAGTTGACACACTGTGTCGTTATTCCAGAACTAGCTCCGCCCATTTATCTGCTCATCAGGAGGGGGGCGGGGGGGGGGGGGGGGGGAGCAGGTGGGGGGGGGAGTTGGGGGGGGAAGTTAAGGGGAGGGGGGGGTGGGGGCGGAGGGCAGGGGGGGGGGGGGGAGGATTGGGGGGGGGGGGGGATATGGTTGAAGTTGACACAAGGGTCTTACTCACAGAACTAGCTTCCGCCAGCTCATATGCCTCATGAGGCTAGGGGGGCGGGGGGGGGGGGGGGGGGGGGGGGGGGGGTTTGGGAGGGGGGGGGGGGGGGGGGGGGAGTGGAGTTGACACACTGGTCTTAGTTTCCAGAACTAGCTCCGCCATTTCTGATCAGTCATGAGGGGGGGGGGGGCAAGGGAGAAAACAAAGGGTAGACAAGGTAGGAAGTGGCAAGAGTTTTTACTTGTCTGTGTGATTGTATGTGGTTTTTGGTATGTTTCGTAGCGCGAATTAGTTATGTGAATCACGGGTTTTGTACCAGAACTTGGCTGTGCCATTTGATGTGTGTGATCCTGGGTATGGTGGTGCGTAGTGCCCCCCCCGTGGGTGTGGGGTGGGACGGCGAGTAGGAGATAAGAAGTTGGTCGGGATGTTGAGTTTGATGGAAGTGGGGCGGAGTGAGTTGACGTTGAGTGGACACACTGAACAGATGTGGGGGGTGTAAGCTCGTGGCCAGGTTGCGTGGTACGATGGGTGCCATGGCGATGGGGGGGGGGCGGGGGAAGTTGAGTGGATCTAGTAGGGTGAGGGGGGGGGGAGGGAAGTTGTTGGTTGACACACTCACTTTGTAGGATCCAGAAAACTAGCTCCGCATTTTTCATCATGAGGGGGCGGGGGGGGGGGGGGGGGGGGGGGGGGGGGTGGGGGTGGGGGGGGGGGGGGGGGGGGGGGGGGGGGGGGGGGGGGTGGGGGGGGGGGGGGGGGGGGGGGGGGGGTGGGGGGGGGGGGAGGTTGGGGTGGGAGTAGTATTTGGAGGGGGGGGGGTGGGGGGGGGGGGGTGGGGGGGGGGGGGGGGGGTTTTTTTTGGGGGGGGGGGGGGGGGGTGGGGGGGGGGGGGGGAGGGCGGGGGGGGGGGGGGGGGGGGGGGGGGGAGTGTGTTGAGTGGACACACTGTGTCTTCTTCCAGAAACTAGCTCCGCATTTCTGCTCATAATGAGGGGGGGGGGGGGGGGTGGGGGTGGGGAAGGTAAGGGAGGGGGGAGGAAGGGATGGTGGGGGGGGGGGGGGGGGGAGGGTGGGGTAGGGGGGGGGGGGGGGCGGGAAGGTGGGGGGGGGGGGTGGGGGGGGGGAAGTTGGGAGGGGGGGGGGGGGGAAAGGGGGTGGGGGGGGAGGTAAGTGGGGAAGGGGGGTGGGGTGGAGGTGGGGGGGGGAAGTTGGGGGGGGGGGGGGGGGTGGGGGGGGGGGGGGGGGGAAGTAGAGTTGGGGGGGGGAAGTGCGGGGGGGGGGGAAGTTTAAAGGGGGGGGGGGGGGAAGTGGGGGGGGGGCGGGAGTTGATTGGGGGGGGAATTTAGCTTCGGGGGGGGGGTGGGAGGAAGTGGAGTGAAACCACTGTGTCTTACGTTCCAGAATTAGCTCCGCCATTTGCTAAATCAATGAGGGGGGGGGGGTGGGGGGGGGGGGGGGGGGGGGGGGGGGGGGGGGGGGGGAGGGGGAGTTAGTTGGGGGGGGGTGGGGGGAAAGTTGGGGGGGGAAGTAAGTGAAGAGTGAGAGTTAGTTTTTGAGTTGGAAACACTGTGCTATTCCAGAATAGCTCCGCCATTCGCTCATCATGGGGGGGGGGGGGGCGGGGGGGGGGGGGGGGGGGGGGGGGCGGGGGGGGGGGGGGAGGTAGTTAGAGATGGGGGGGGGGGGGGGGGGGAGGGAGGTTAGTGTGAGGAGGGGGGGGGGGGGGGGGGGGGGGGGGGGGAAAGTTAGGGGGGGGGGGAAGAGTTGGGTGAGTTAGGTTGATGTAAGAGTTCGGGGGGGGGGGGGGCGGGAGGGGAGTTGGGAGTTTGACCCACTGGTTCTTTTTCAGAACTAGCTCCGCATTTGCCTCATCATGAGGGGGGGTGGTGGGGGGGGAGTTGAGTTGACACACTGTTCTTGATTTATAATTCCAGAAACGAGCTCCGCCATTTCTGCTCATCAGGGGTGGGGGGGGGGGGTGGTGGGGGGGGTGGGTGGGGGGGGGGGTGGGTGGGGGGGGGGGGGGGAAAAGGGAAGGTGGGGAGGGGTGGGGGGGGGAGAGTTGAAAGCACCCAACTGACGTGCGGTCCCCTTAATCATTCCAACCTATCCTCCCACGCCATTTCTGCTCCTTTTCTTCTGCTCTCGCAGAGGGAAGGGGAACAGAGGGGGGGGGGGAGAGGGGGGGGGACACACTGGGAAGGGGGGGGCGGTGCAAGGGTGTTTGGGAGACGGGTAGGAAGTGTTGCCCCCACAACTCTCAACCTTACTGTGTCTTATATTTCCAGAACTAGCCATCTTCTCCGCCATTCCTGCTTATCATGAGGGGGTGAGGGGCGTGGGGGGGAGGAGGGTGGGGGGTGGGGGGAGTTTTAACCTCACTGTGTCCTTATTTCCCGCGGAACTAGCTTAGCTCCCCCGCCGCGAGCCTCCGCCGCTCCCTTTTTCTGAAATCATACATCACGTGTAGGGGGGAATGGGTGGAGGGAGAGGGGGTGATTAAAGCCAGTTGGTTCACTGTGTCTTATTTTATTCCGAACTTAGCTCCGCCATTTCTTCTCATCATGGCGGAGGGGGGGGGGGGGGTGGGGGGTGGGGGGTGGGGGGGGTGTGGGGGGGTGGTGGGGGGTGGGGGGTTTATTCCAGAACTAGCTCAGCCATTTCTGGGGTATCATGGGGGGGAGAGGGGGGGGGGGGGGGGGGGGGGGGGGTGTTGTGGGGGGTGGGGGGTGGGGGGGTGGGGAGCAGTGTTGACACTGGGATTCCAGAACTAGTTTTCGCCATTTCTGCTCCTCAGGCGGCGGGGGGGGGGGGAGACGGGGACGTGGGACACTGTTTCTTTTTCCAGAACTAAGCCTCCGCCATTCTCGCTCATCACGAGGGAGGGGAGGGTGGGGAGGAGGAGGCCGGAGGATGGGGGGAGGGCGGGGGGGGGACAGTTGACACACTGTGTCTTATTCCAGAACTAGCTCTAGCTGCGCGATCATTTCGTTGAGCAGCCGGGGGTGGGGGGGGAGGAAGAAGTAAGGACCGGAAAGAATCATCCAGCACACTGCACTGGCCACCTGCCTGCATGCCACCGGTCGTGCATTAGGATGGCAACCACTCACTTCCCCACCTACCCCTACTTCCTCCCCCAATCTTTTCACCGCCCCCCCCATTTTTGCCAACCCCCCAGCCCCCCCACACCAAACCCAGCTCCATCCTCTCCTCCATCCCTCCCCCCCCCTCACCGGCCAAGATTCGCTCTGTGTTACTTTAAATCTTTTTAACTTCCAACATCGCGAAGTGAATGTGTTCATCCAGTTCTGTGGTTTCTTCCTTCATTCCTTCCTCCTTCCTTTCATTCGCTCGCTCGTTCGTTCGTTCTGCGGGAGCCCAAGCGTCTTTGTTTTTTCTTTCTGTTTCCTTTTAGAACTGTCCCTTTTTTCTTGGTTTCTTCTGCTTAATGGTTTCTTTGGGAGGCTACTGGTTTTCTTCTCATATTGCTTCTTGGGGGGTTGGGGTGTTCGTTGTGTCTTTCTCCAGTCTCTTCTCTCGCCCACTCTCTCACTCTCTCTCCGCTCTCTCTCTCTCTCCGGGGGGAGGGGGGGGGGACTTGACATCCTCTCAGAACTCTCTCTCGCCATCTCTCCTCCCCCCTCTGCCTCTCCAGCCTCTCCCCTGCGCAACCTGTTGTCTTGTCCCTTTCTCTCGGCATTCTTTGTTCTCTCTCTCCCCCATCTCTCTCCTCTCCCATCTGCTCTCCGCCTCCTCTCCCAGCCACCATCCACTCCCCCCCCTCCTTCTCTCCTCCCTCATACCTCCCCCCCCTCTCCTCCGGACATTCAGTCTTCTCTCTAGTCTCCTTCGTCTCTCGTGCCCGCTCTTCATCCCTGTCACTTCTTTCTTTCTTCTCGCGAAGTCTTGGTTCATCTTTCTTCTGTTCTTTTTCATTCCTCTTTGCTTTCTTTTTTCTCTTCCCTTTTTTATCTGTCTACTGTCAGCGAGATTATCCACAATGACCGAACCGTTTTCAACGAAACGTGCTGACAAAAATGTGAAATTCCACAGACCTGGTTCTTGGAGTAGTAACGAAAAAAACAAGAGAGCAAAAAGCAAAAAAAAAAAGCAAAAAAAAAAAAACAAAAACAACAACAAAAACAAAAAAAAAGGAAATCCAACTCACCAACCAAATACTTGGGGGAAGGACCAAGGCCTCTACGTCTTTCCATTCCATCGCATACAGAATCCCCCTTTTTTTTTTTTGTTTTTTTTTTTTTTTTGTTTTTCTTTCTTTTCATGCCCCGTTCAAAAATGAACAAGAGACGGGAGGTGTGGCGGGGTGGGTGGGGGGTGGGGGGGTGGGGGGTGTCCCGGGGGGGTTGTGACCGGAGTGTGGTGTACCAACACACAAATCCTCAGACTGACTGGGTTTTCTCTGGTGGCAGGGGACCCAAGGTGGTTGTCGAAACGCCCCACCATCGGCCTGCCCGTCTCGCCTGAGTCGCTCCTCCTCGTCCGCACCTCCTCCCCCACCCCCACCCCCGCCATGGCACCAAAACCCCCCCAACAACCGGGCCCCCCTGCCCACCCCCCCCCCCCACCCCCCCCCCCCCACCCGGAAGACAAGGGCCCCCGCCCCTTTCCCTATCCGCCCCCCCCCCCACCCCCCCCAAACCCCCCCCCCCCCCCCCCCCCCCCACCCCCCGGACCGCCCCCCCTTGCACAGGGGTGCCCCCCGCTCTTCTCTCTCTTGCCGAGGGGGCGTGTTCATTCCTCCAGATCATGCCCTGTCCTCTCTGTGTCCGCCCCGGTCCTCCCCTGAACGCCAACTTCGACTTCTGTTCCCATTACTGCCACCCCCCCCCCTCCTCCCTCCCTCCCCCCCCCCCCATACCGCCCCCCCCCCCCCCCCCTTCCCCCCCTCCGCCCCAGCACCACACCCCCCTTTCCCCCCCTCTCTTCTCATCTTCATTCCCATGCCCTCCCCCCCTCCGTCAGCTTACTGTCCCCCCCCTCCTCCGTTCCCCACCACCGCCCATTCACCTGTTCCCAGATCCTTTATCATGTGGGCGAGGACAGTTTTTTTTGTTTGTTTGCTTTCGTCCACGCCCAGAACAAGTGTTTCCTCCCCTCCTTGCCTGCAGTTTGGGTTATCGCACGCTCTGAAAGTATTCCGAAACACCCTACCGCATTGTCGCTAAGGTGCCTGTTTAGATTATTCAAGGGCTTGCTCATCTTGTTTTCCCCCACCCTGGCCGCCTAGTCGACGCCCATGTCCCAGCTGAGAAACGTGTCAACAACCCATAATCGGACCATACCCACCCAAGACCAGAAAACAGCCAGATCGTATTTTTTTTTCCGTGTGCCTTTGGACTTCGAGCTATCGATCGCAAAGCCTAACCGATTATTGAATGACCTCTTCCAGGGAGGTCACCGTAGAAGAAAAAAAAAAGAAAGAAAGAGAAGAAAAAGAAAGAAAGAAGGAAGAAGCACCCAAGAAAGAAAAAATCGTATCCTGAATACCAACCACCAACCAACCAACCAACCACACCACAGCCACCCCCCAGCCCGCTCCCCCAGGGCCAAGCCATGCCCACCCACGCAGTACACTTGATTCGCTAATATGCTAGCGTATCAACTTCCTAATTAAGAGATTACACGGGAGCGACAGTTGTTGGGCTGAACGTCATCAGCAATTTCGCTTAATGTATTATCTCAATACGGCGCACAGGTGAAATGAGTGAAGTGATGGAATGATGATTTGAGAGTGTAATTAACGTTCGGTGTGTGTGAGTGTTTGTGTGTTGCGTGTGCGTGCGTGTGTGCGTGCGTGTGGTTGTGTGTGTGTGCGTGGTGGGTGTTGTGTGTGGTTGTGTGTGTGTGTGTGTGTGTGGTGAGATCTCTCTCTCTGCTCTCGTTCTCATTATTGTATATATAGAAATAGATAATAGATATAGATTGTATAATAGAGAGATCGATCTATAGATGAAAGATATAGAGAGTATATTGGAGAGACAGAGAGAGTATGCACGGGTGTGGGTGGTGTGTGTGAGGTGTGTGGAGGTGTGTGTGTGTTGTGTGTGTGTGTGTGTGTTGCACTGTTGTGTTGTTTTGTGGTGTTGTAGCTAGGCGTGTGTTGTGTTGTGTTGTGTTGTGCGGCGTGTGTGTGGTGTTGCATTCTGTTTGTGTGTTTTTTGTGTGTGTGTGTGCTAGGTGGGTTGTGTGTTTGTGTGTGTGGGTGTGGTGTGTGAGTGGTGTGTGTGTGTGTGGTGTGTGTGTGTTGTGTGTGGGTGTTGTGTGTGTGTGTGTGTGTGTGTGCCTAGTAGTGTATGTGCGCGCGCTTGTGTGTGTGAGTGGTGCGTGCGTGCATGCGTGCGTGCGTGTGTGTGTGTGTTTGTGTGGTGAGAGTTTGGGGAGGAGTGATGCGATTTTTGTTTTTGTTTTCACATACACGTTGTAAAAGCAACCGAAACATCATTTTGTCAATGAGTGCTGGCTCTGACAACTCAATGTTCGGTTAATAAAATGTCAAATCCCCCCACCTTTACCTTGATACTTTGCTTGTAGATAAGGGTATCTTAACTCCGGCCGAGAACTAAGATAATGCCTTTTCCTATGTCGCATAAACAGTGTAGTTAAACATTTCTGCTGAACTTTTGGATGTCTCTCCCCTCCATGCATCATCATAGACACACACACACGAATGCGCGCACGCGCGCACGCGTGCAGCACTCACGCACGCACGCGCGCATGCACGCACGCATGCACACACACATAACATGGACACACACATTCACCCCATGCCGACACATACACAGACACACACACAGACGCACACAGACAGACAGACACACACACACACACACACACACACACACACAACACACGTACACACACACGTACCACACACACTTACACACACACGCACTCACACACGCGCGCGCGCGCACGCCTGGCGCGCACCCATCCACCCACCCCCCCACTCCTCCACACACACACACACACACACACAACACACACACACACAGCATCCAACAACCCCCCACCACACACACACCCACAAACACAGACACACACAGACAGACACAGACACACACACACAACACAACACACACAAACACACCACACACACCACACAACACAAACACACACACACACACACACACACACACACACACACACACACACAACAAACACACACACAGATGGCAGCCCACAGAGGGCAGGATGTAAAAAAAAAAAAGCTGGAAACCTTATTGTTTAACCCTCAATAAAGATCCTTTTGACTTGACTGACTCTCTCTCTCTCTCTCTCTCTCTCTCTCTCTCTCTCTCTCTCTCCCACCCCCCCCCACCCACCCCCACCACACACACACACCCACACACACACAACAGAAGTGGCGGCAGGACAGACAGTTTTTAAAAACCGCCACGAACTACTGCAGCAGAAACCGGAACCTCGATTTTGCAGAAGTAGCTGCTTCTCTGGAAACACCAGAGGGCAGTGGTTCCCACTGTGATGTCACCGAAGACCCTCTCATTAGCTTGTCCTCCATCCTACCGCGCTTCCCTTCACTCACCCCCCACCCCACCCCCAACCCCGCCTCACTCCAATCCCTCCATCCCGCGTCCTTCCTTCCAAGTTACCCCCATCCCCCCACCCCCTCCAAATCCCCTATATCCCCCAAATCTCTTTCCATTTGTTCTTCTGCTAGCGAAAAGACAGCGTCGGTCTATCTTCATCGTCCAGCAGCAGCGACTTGCGGTGGTATCGTACAATTCCGGAAGGAAAACACTTTGGCGCGCGTCTGATACTCTGTACGCTAACCATGGCTACGCCTCTAAGGGCTACGCTACTAAGGGCTACGCCTCTAAGGGCTACGCTACTAAGGCTACGCTTCTAAGGCTACGCTACTAAGGCTACGCTAGCTAAGGCTACGCTACTAAGACTACGCTACTAAGGCTACGCTCTAAGGCTACGCTAATAAGGCTACGCTTCTAAGGCTACGCTTATAATAAGGCTACGCTTCTAAGGCTACACTTGTAAGGCTACGCTATTAAGGCTACGCTAATAAGGCTACGCTTCTAAGGCTACACTTGTAAGGCTACGCTACTAGGCTACGCTTCTAAGGCTACGCTACTAAGGCTACGCTTCTAAGGCTACGCTACTAAGGCTGCAAGTCTCTGGAATCTGAGATCGTATTTGCAGTTTTTCTCTCTTCACCTTCTCCTCATTCTCCTCTTTCCCACCCCTCCAACTGTCTGAAGATTCACAGAAGTTTGTGTATAAAAAAATACATTAAGCTGAAGACAACGAAAGCATTTTGTGTGTGTGGTGTGTGTGTGAGAGAGGAGAGAGAGAGAGAGAGAGAGAGGAGAGAGAGAGAGAGAGAGAGAGAGACGAGAGAGAGAGAGAGAGAAGAGAGAGAGAGAGAGGACTGAGGAGAGAGAGACAGACAGACAGACAGAGAGAAAAAACACACACACACACACACACACACACACACACACACACACACACACACACACACACACACCATGCATCAAAGAGACAGAGAGTAGCGGATGGTAATCATTCAAACCAAGGTACAGATATACCATCCTTGAAAGAATATTTTATAGGGACGAACGGGTTTGATATTAACAACGCCCATGACCATGACCAGTGGGAAAAGAATTCATGCACTGAGGAATACGACGATTACAAATGGAAGAAGTACAAACAGACAACGACGACAAAAACAGAAATAAGGAAAACAAAAAAAAAAGAAAATATCGACAACGACCTGAGTAAGAACAACGAAACGGACGACGACGACAAAGGCAAGAACAACGAAAACGACGACGACGACAAAGGCAAAAAAACAACGAAAAGAGGACGACGACAAAGGCAAGAACAACAACGAAACGACGACGACGACAAAAGGCAAGAACAACGAAAAGAGAGGACGATGACAAAGGCAAGAAACAACAAAAAAGAGGACGATGACAAAGGCAAGAACAACAAAAAAGAGGACGATGACAAAGGGCAAAGAACAACAAAAAGACGACGACGACAAAGGGCAAGAACAACAAAAAGAGGACGATGACAAAGGCAAGAAACAACAAAAAGAGGACGACGACAAAGGCAAGAACAACGAAAGAGGACGACGACAAAGGCAAAGAACAACGAAGAGAGGAGGACGACGACAAAGGCAAGAACAACGAACGAAAAAAGGGGACGATGACAAAGGCAAGAACAACGAAACAGAGGACGACGACAAAGGCAAGAACAACGAAGAGAGGACGAAGACAAAGGCAAGAACAACAAAAAGAGGACTAAGACAAAGGCAAGAACAAACAAAAACGAGGCAAGAAGAACAACAAAAAGAGGACGAAGACAAAGGCAAGAAGAACAACAAAAAGAGGACGAAGACAAAGGCAAGAACAACAAAAAAGAGGACGACGACAAAGGCAAGAACAACGAAGAGAGGGCGACAAAGGACAACAGGCAAAAGAACGAACGAAAAAAAACGAAAAAAAACGACGGCGACAAACGCAAGGAAGAGCAAAAAGACGACGACGACAAAAGGAAGACTAACAAAAGGACGACGACGTTAAAGGAAGAACGATGAAAAAAAAAAAAAAAACAAAGACGAAGGCGAAAGGAAGAATATGGGAGAGAGGGAGTGAGAGGGAGAGAGAGAGAAGAGAGAGAGAGAGAGAGAAGGAGAGAGAGAGAGAGAGAGAGGAGAGAGAGAGAGAGAGAGAGACAGATGGCAGAAATGACAAAAAATACGTCAACAAAAGGTAGCGTGACAAAAAAAAAAAAATAAAAAAAAAAATAAAAAATGAAGAAGATAAAAAAAAAGATGTTGACGACAAAATAAACAACAATGATAATAATACAAAAAAAAAAAAAAAAAAAAAAAAAAAAAAACCACTACAATGACCCAAGGAAGAATAACCAACAACAAATCATGATACTAATCACAAAAAGTAAAGGAAAAAAATACCAACGAAGGACGTACAACCCAATCCACACCCCTATATCCCTTACCCGCTAAACATACCCCCAAACAAACATGAAACATCCACAACCAAACATACAAACACACACATATGCCGCGCAGACAGACAGACAGACAGGCAGGCAGGCAGACAGACAGACAGACAGACAGACACACAGGCAGGCATGCAGGCAGGCAGACAGACAAACACAGAAAGACACACACACACATACATACACGCATGCACGCGCGTACACACACACACACACACGCACGCACGCACGCACGCACGCACACACACACCACACACACACACACACACACACACACACACAGACACACACACCAGTCTTGTACTTACTCTCACGGGACACGAGACATCCATTCAAGTCTTACCTGAAACAACCAATACAACAAAAAATCGTGAGGACAACAACAACAACAACAACAACAACAACAAAAAGTCAATCAAGAGCAAAATACTGTCGCATAATCTTGTGACAGCTTTGTAAGAAGCTTTCATCCACCTTTCAAAATATCTGTTTAAAAAGGGTCACCAAACTATGAAACAACGTTTAATAAAAGAGATAAAGCTCCATACAAACCTTCTGCGTTTCGACCCCAAGAACTTCAAACAACCTGAGCAAAACAACATCAAAAAATGGACGAAACCAAGAAATCACTTAGCTGTGCCCCTCCCCTCCCCCTTCCAACAGCAATTAAAAAAAATAAAAGCCACAGAACTTTGATACTTTTGTTTCCTGCTGATTGATGAGGACCAGGATGAAGATGAGGATCAGGATGGTGAGGAGGATCAGGGTGATGAAAAACATGTGTAGAAGTCCATTCTGGCCAAGAGAGACTACACAACCGGGCTGCGCTCGATGTTCGTCACCTTTCACAAGATATCCCGGCGTCAGCCAGACCCGAGTGATACAGACACCTGCAGTGCTGGTGAGGAAGTTTGAACAACATCTCTGTGGATGACAAGCGACAGTGTTACTGTTCCAGTCTTTCCGTTTGAACCTGTTAACATACTAAGCTCTGGGTAGGAGACGACCTGCTATTGTTGGCATCTGTCTGTCTCGAGAGACGATGGTGTTGCGCCAGCCATGGATTAGTCCGTTGTGGAGTTGCAGCGCCTGCCGTGGCTGAAGAGCCCGATCCTCGAGCAGCAGACTCTGCTGCTGTGTTGCTGCAGGTGAAGTCTCGGTCATGGGTGTAGTTCTGTAGGTGCCGACACACTGCGCGCCTCCGTTCTTCCCACTGGGCCTCTCTCTCTGCTCTGCTTGCTTGATGCCGGCCTTGATGGTGGGCTGCCAGCTGACCCGGTCTGAAGCTGTTGTCTTCAGGTCTGCTGGGTCGAGGCTGCCTGCCCTTAGGCCGCGCTTGCATACATCCTTTGCAACGCAGAGCGGACCGTCCTGTGGGTCTGGAGTCTGCAGCCAGCTCGCCGTACAGCATGTCCTCTGGGACGCGATCGGCGTCCATGCGGCTGACATGGCCAACCCAGCGAAGGCGTCTCTGTCTCTCAGCATGGTGAACATGCTAGGCATCCCTGTCTGGGTCAGGACGTCCTTGGTGTGAGTGCCTTGGTAGGAGACAACCAGGGCGAAAAGAAGCCACAAATGAAAGTCTCTAATGGGATTCGAACTCTTGACCCCTTAGCCCGTAAAAAACCGCGACGTTAACCACGGTACCACTGAGGCTAGCCCGGTCGATCCAGTAAACAAACCAGACGATTCTATCCACTACACAAAGGTCACACTGAACACAAACGCATACACGCACTCAGCTCAGCATTCACTCCGTGCGCACGCAGTCTCTCCAAACAACCAGAAGGCGCACTACGATATATCTCTTCCTCTCCCCCTCCTCTCCGGGGAATAATTTACTAAACGATAATCAACTTTTCCAGCATATACAACAGGTTTGTTTTCCAATAGTTATCTTCCGTTCCTGCTCTCCAGCGGAGGTACAAACATTCCACAGACCCACTAGCTGGGACCACATTCCATCTCATTATCCATAGTAATTCACAAGTACATCTTTTACCGGTTTTCCTCCTCACTGGAGAAACAGTTTATACATTTTCCAAAGAAGAATCAAAGATGGCTTAAAATACAAACAATATCTGAGTTCCGACCCAGGGGGACAATCAAAAATCATAGTGGGTCAACATGACAAACGCTTTCAAAGTTCTCTTACGACTGCCGCAGTCGTTGTCCTCGTCTACTAGGTTCTCCAACTCTGGAGCCAATTAGGTGCTGCCACAGCACCGGAGCCCAAATACTTGTTGTGCGACTGCCACAGTCGCCTATCCCGTTACTGGTGCTGCCACAGCACCCGGGAAGGGCTGAAACACGAATGAAGTCCGTGTAAGTAATCTATTTCAAAATCTGAATAATGATAATTTCTTTTCCCTTTTCCCCCTTTTCTTAACTCTCTCTCTCTTTTCTCTCCCCATCTGTCTAGACCTCACCTGGTAATGGTAGATTACAGGTGAATCTCGTTCTGCAGTTCCAAGCAACCCGTCTGGTCAGTGTCCCCAAGCCATCTCCTTCCTCTACCTTATTTTTCCTTCCTGCGCTCTTCCTGAGTACACATTCAGTGAGTACTCATCTAAACTCTACGCATTACCAGCCCTTGTTTTCTTGACCAATGGACAACGTCCGTCCATGATCCTGAGCGATTCGACCAATAATCACCCTACGTCTATAGCCGCCAGCGACACACGCTCACACATGGTCAGGCCACGTAAATTGTCCTTTTCTTTCACCTTTCCTTTTCCCTACCTAGGAAAATTGCTTTGTATCAAATAAGGGCGTACGCCACGGAACGTCACATGTCGCCAGCGATGAGACCACGTCACACGACAACAAAACAATGGCAGCATCATTTGGCACGTTTAGGACCTAAGAGTGTGTGTGTAGTGTGTGTGTGTGTGTGTGTGTGTGTGTGTGTGTGTGTTTGTGTGTGTGTGTGAGTGTGTGCTCTATGTGTGTGTGTGTGTGTGTGTGGTTGTGTGTGTGTGTGCTCTATGTGTGTGTGTGTGTGTGTTGTGGTGTGTGTGTGTGGTGTTGTGTGTGTGTGTGTTGTGTGTGTGTGTGAGTGTGTGTGTGTGCTCTATGTGTGTGTGTGTGTGTGTGTGTGGTGTGTGTGTTATGTGTGTGTGTGTGTGCTCTATGTGTGTGTGTGTGTGTGTGTGTGTGTGGTGTGTGTGTGGGTGTGTTGTGTGTGTGTGTGTGGGGCTGCGTGCTGCGTGCGTGCGTTAGTGCGGTTAGTGAGAGCTGTACGCGCGCACGCAAGCGTGTGTGTGTGTGTGTGTGTGTGTGGTGTGTGTGTGTGTGTGTGTGTGTGTGTGTGTGTCCCTGTGCATTTGTAAGCGTGCACGAAGCAGATTGCAAGGGTGTAGTGGTAGATGGGAAGGGGGTAGGCGAAGGGGGTTAGGAAGGGCCGTGACGTGCAGAGTATAGAAGTGAAAGTAAGGACCAGGGAGGGGACCATGGATTGTGGTAGATGACATGAATGAGAGAGAGAAAGAGGAGTAGTGAGGAGCGAGAGAGGAGAGAGAGAGAGAAGAGAAGAAGGCGAGAAAGAGGAGAAGAGGAGAAAGACGAAGAGGAAGAGGAGAAAGAAGGAGCGCAGGAGAGAAGGGACAAAGAACAGAGAAAGAGAGAGAGGAGAACGAGAGTGAAGTGTGCGTGTGGTGGTGTGTGTGTGTGTGGTGTGTGATGGAGTGTTGTGTGGTGTGTGAGTGTGTGTGTGTAGTGGGTGTGGGTGTTGGGTGTGTGGGCTGTTGGTGTTGTGTGTGGGTGTGTGTGTGTGTGCGTGAGAGAGAGTAGAGACGGAGGAGAGAGCGAGAGGAGAGTCGCGACGAGAGCGAAGGAGCAGAGAAGGAACAACGAGCCAAGAGAGAAGGGAGAGAAAGGAGAGGAGGGAGGGCGAGAGAGAGAGCAGAGAGCTGAAAAGATTGAGAGTAGGCATTCTGTGAGCGACAAGAAAAAAGAAAACGAGAGACTGGGAAGGAAAGCGAAAACAAGAAAGAGAGGGAGAGCGGGAGAGAGACGAGAAGAGAGAGAGAAGGAGAGAGAGAGAAGCGGAGCGAGGAGAGAGACAAACTGGGAGACAGAAGAGATGCGTGTGGGAGTGTGTGTGTATGTGAGATAGAGAGGTACAGGAGAGAGAAGGAGAGAGGAGAAAGATGAGAGAGAGAGAGGAGACGAGAGGAGAGACAAACAAAGAAGAAAGAAGAGAGAGGGATGAAAGAAAGAGGGGATGTGTGTGTGTGTTGTGCGTGTGTGTGTGTGTGTGTGTGTGGTTGGGTGTGTATGTGTGTGTGGAGAGGAGAGAGATGAGAGAGATGAGACGAGATTGAGACGAGGAGAGAGAGACAGAAAGACAGACAGACAGGACAGACAGAGAGGCACCTGCACACTATTAACCATCCAAGTGTCTGGAGAGAGGCACCACCAGCACAAATGTCCCGTGACACCAAATCAACTTTTGGAAAACAACTCTTCACGCCCTGTGAACGTCGAAAAACGTTTAACCCTATGTTCACCGCCCTCCTCCTCTGGACGGTGTCCCCATGAACCACTGCCAGTCCCCAGAAAGAACAAAAGGAGAGGACCTACCGGAGCAGAGATACAATCAAAATCTCCACCACGGATGTGTTGCCTAGAGAGGAGGCTTCAGGGGAGCATTAGAGGGGGGGGGGGGGGGGGGGGGGGGGGGGGGGGGGGGGGGCACTAGACCCAGGAACTCAGCACCCTAGGATGATGGGCATGCCACCAGCCAGCATTGATAGCCGTTCTGTTGTAGAAAGTTTGATCTCATCACGAACAACCGACTCCAGCAATAGACAAGAAAAAATTGAACAGCCATGAAACTGTCGTTGAGAAAAAACAAAAACAAGAAAAAAAGCATTGCCCTCTCTTATCGCATAGAAATATCAAGGGAAAAAAGCATAACAGGGCGTGTGTGGTGTGGTGTGTGTGGGTGGTGTGGGTGTGTGTAGTGTGTGTGTGGTGTGTGGTGTGTGTGGGGGTGTGCGTGTTCGTAGCGCAGCTGCGAATGCGTGGTGTGTGTGTGTGGTGTGTGTGTGTGATCTTTAGTGTGTGTCCGAGTGGTGTGGTGCGTGCGTGTGTGTGTGTGTGTGTGTGTTGAGTAGGGTTCGTGTTAGTGTTCGAGTGATATGTGACGCGCGCGCGTGCGTGTGTGGGAGATGTGGGGGTTGTGTTGTGTGTGTGTGTGGTGTGGGTGTGTTGTGTCGTGTGCGCGTGTGTTGTTGTGTGCATGGAGTGGTGTGTGTGTGTGTGGTGGTGTGTGGTGTGGGTGTGTCCAAACGTGTGTGGTGTGGGTCTGGTCGTGTTATCGTGTCTGTTGTGTCTGTTTGCGAAGTACCATTATATAAAAAAAAAAAACAAGTCTGTGACAATTTCATCTGCCCGTAACGTGTAGAGAGGCAGGCGTGAGGACAAGTGTTAATTCTGACCAATAAAACATGCGCTGGGGAGCGCGAGAGCGACGCGATAAGGTTTAATTGGATGTAACGTAAAGATGCGGTGGCTACATGAGGCTGGGACACCTTCTCCCTCACTATGGTGACACTTTACGATCGGAACATGTTTTTTTTTTTGGTTTCTTTTGTTTTTGGGGGGGTGGGGGTGGGGGTGGATTATTTTGGTTAAAATCAACGATTTAGAAACAGAAAAAAAACATCTGTAAAAATCGACAATGAGTGGTGGAAATGAAGGGGGGGGGGGGGGGGGGGGGGGGGGGGGTAAGATGGGGGGGGGGGGGGGGGGGGGGGGGGGGGACGCGGGGAGGAGGATGGTTGGGCGAATGTAGGTGGGGGTGGGGTGGAGAGGTGGGGGCGGGGGGTCGGTGGGGGTCGGTTGGGGTGTGAGAGAACGATGATTATTGACGACGACGGACGAGAAGACGACGACGAGGACGACGACGGACGACGACGATGACGATGATACTGATGATGATGAGATAACTGACATTTATTTTAATGAATATAGCCCTGACCCACCACACACACACACAACACACACACCACAACACACAACACCACACACACAACACACACACCCACACACACACACACCCCCACACACCACCCCACCCACACACACACACCCCCGCCAACCCCCCCCCCCCCACACACACACCCACCCACCACACCACAACACACCCACAACCACACACACACAGACAAACACAAACACACCAAACACACAAACAACACAACAACACACACACCCACAACACAACACACACACACACACACAGACACACACCACACCCACACCCACCACCCACACCCCACGACACAACGTTATGAAGAGGATACCCAAGGCAAGTATGTAATGGGAGGAGAGAAGGGAAAGAAAAGGGGGAGTTCTTGCCAGGTGGGGAGGGGGGGGGTGGGGGGGGTTGGGGAGGACAGGGGTCTGTCTCCTTTACCTCCCCCTCAAAGAACAAACAGAAAATACATGTTCAGGAACTGCACTAAGAGATATATGCCATATATACGAATAGATCGATAGATAGAGAGCGAGAGATGAGAGACGTGCGAGAGGAGAGTTTGAGAGACGCGAGGGCTGAGCAGAGGAAGGAGAGGACAGAAGAACAGACAGACAGACAGGAAGACAGACAGAGACAGACCTCTGCGAAAGCAGAAGACAAGGAACAGAGCAGACGAGACAGGACGAGAGAGAGAGAGAGACAGGCAGACAGAGATGGACAGCAGGGACAGGACAGACAGGGCAGATGGAATGAGTGAAGAGAGGGAAGAGAGAGGGGAGAGAAGATGAGAGGGAGAGCCTTCCCGACCCAGCAGAACTTATTAAGCGACGGAGATAGACGCGAGACAGCGAGGGAGAGAGAGGGACAGGAAGGGGGGGGGGGGGGGGGGGGAACAGTGAGATCAGATGCGAGAGAGGGGATGAGAGGAGATTGATGTGGGGGGGCGGAGGAGGATGGAGGATAGAGAGGAGGAGCGAAGGCGACGAGAGGAGAGGGAGAGTGAGAGGAGAGGAACAGACTGAGGGGGAGCGGAGAAGAGAGAGAGAGAGGAGAACTGAACCTCTTAGGTCAGAAACACGAGACAGAGACAGAGGATACAGAGGAGAGAAAAGAGGAGACGAGGAGAGACGAGAAGAGATGAGATGCGGACGGAGGAGAGGACGAGCGAGGGAGGAGAGAGAGAGCGAGATGGAGGAAGGAGAAGAAGTAGGGGATGGGAGACGGAGAGGAGACAGGAGGGAGGAGGAGCAGGGAGGAGGAGGGAGGAGTTGAGAGAGAGAGAGAGGAAGAGATTGTAGGGAGAAGAGGAGGAGGAAAGAGACCGGAGGGAGAGGGAGAGACGGATAGAGAGCGGGGGAGAGAGGAGAGAGGGAAGCGGGGAGTGAGGAGCGGACAGATGAGAGAGGGAGAGGAGAGGAGAGGAGGACCGAGGGACGCGAAGATCTGGAGGAGACGAGAGATCGGGCGACTGGGGGAGGGAGCAGAGGAGAGAGAGAGAGTGAGAGAGAGCAGACCTCTTAGTTTAGGTTCAGAAACAGCCTGCCTCGCCATTTCAACCAATTAACGGATTACAGGTAAGACAGTACAGCACAAATAAGCCAGCTCGAGAACAGAATCCCATTCATCAGCAAAGACTCCACCCAGAAAAGGCCCACGGCCAATAAATAACGATAAATCAAAAAGCGCGGACAACCGCCTCTCAACCGTCATACCCGCGACTGCAGCACGTGATGACACAATCGGGTCAAGGCAGGCCATGCGGTTCAGCCGCCACCTGCCTTTGAATACTTTGTCTTCTCTTTTTTTTGTACTCCTAGTTCTTATAGAACCGGGAGGAGAGTAACTTTACAAAGGGGAACGAATGAAATGCGGTCTGTGTGCCCCTCTGTCTGTCTGTCTGTCCACGTCCATGGTCAAAATGATGTTCCCCCATCACGCTCCAGACAAAACTTCTGGCGGTCGGATCTTTTAAAAATAGGTGTAGGGTATGTTCATTAGTGGATCACGGACGATGCCCGATGTTTTTATTTTACAAGAATAGCTGTTATTAGAGGCTATGACTGATATTAAAAAAAAAATCATTCCGATAAGGGAAATAACTACCGCACTGTCGAGTTTTTTCTCTTCCACTAACTGGAAAATTGTCCTCCCCTGTCTGTCACTGTACTGTGAGAGTAGTTTATATGATTTGCATCTCTTTTCTTTTGTGTTTTTTGGCTGTCCCATCTTCTGTGCACACCTCAGTGGCAGTGCCCCCACGCCGCTCATTCCTGTACCCCCGTCACACAGCCACAGCCCCGTCAGTCCCCGCCGCAAGCCCCGGCACCGCCAATCCACAGGGAGCAGTCATTGTCAAGTCGTCAAGAGGCAACCCACCGGAGGAGGAAGACACTGCACTGATGCCGAGTTCACTTTCGGATGGTGTTCAGTGGCGCCTGTTCTGATCCAACATGCACAGGACACCACCTACCTACACCCTCCCCCCTTCTGACGACAATAATTGCTTAGTCGCAGAGCCGGCTTGAATGAACTCTCCCTCCGGATGGGCGCCACCACGTCCGTTCAACGACAGCTTTCCATGGACTCCCGGATACCGGTGACCCCGACGGATCCCAAACTAAGGCCACAGACATGGAGAGAACATCGAAAACTGAGGTGCCACCATGAGAGCAGGGTATGAAGAGCTACAGAATTTGAGACCTTTCTTTATGCTGATCGATTGATTATGAGGATAATGAAGATGATGCTACGGATTCCCATTCCGGTCTGAGACTGCATGACAGGGCTGTACCCTACGCTTCCTTCCATAATAATATATCCAGGCCCAAAAGATACAGACACCCTACAGTGTTGGTCAGAACATTTGGGCAACACCCTCAGAAACGCATCCATTTAAGTGGATGATGAAACTTGCCTGTGTGGTCCCAGTCTTCCCGAACTGAGTCCGCAGCAAACTCAACCCTGGGGTACGACGTGTCGGGGCAGAAAAAAATCCCACTTGACTATGATGGGAATCGAACCCACGACCTCCCAGCCGGGAGTACCGTGACGCCTAACAATACTTGGCCACGGGCGGGCTATTCTACTGTCTTCTCTGGATTTCCCCTACCTTTGTCTACTTTTCCATGCCCTTCCAACTTTTCGGGAATCTTTGTCACCACATTTTGTTTTGTTTTCTCCTGTTTTCCCTTGCCCTTCCATTACTTTTTTCATACTCCTGACCGTTTTGTTCATCCCCCCCACCCCCCCACCCGCAACTTCTGCCTTTCCCTTCTCTGATCTTTTACTGCTTTCCCCATACTTTGTTTCCCCTTAGTCATGTCTCCTGACCTTCCCTTGACAATTTTTTCGTTCTGCCCACCTTTTTCCCTTGCCCCCCCCACCCTCCCCCCATTCTCCCCCTCCCCTTCCCTCCCCTCCCCCCCCCCACCCCCCCCCCCCCCCCCTCCCCCCCCCCCCCCCCCACTTTCTACACCTTTTTGTTTCCTCCTAGTCATTTCCTACCTGACCTTTCCTTGCTTTTTTTTTGCCCCACCATCTTCCTGACCTCTGCCCTTTCCCCCCTACCCCGCAATTTCCTACCTTCACCTTCATTTTCCTCCTGTTCCCCACATTTCCCTTGCTTTCCCTTTCCCTCCCTACTTTCCTTTTGTCACTTTTCTTTTCCTTTTTTTTTTTCCCTTTCTTTCTCTCTACCCCCCCCCCCCCCCCCCCCCCTCGTCCTTTCCCCCACTTTTCCCTAATTTCCCCAACGTTCCTCTACCATTCACTACTAACTTTTCCCACACCTTCCATCAGACACGAACACTATGATGTTGAAAACTGTATAGCAACATAATTTCATGAAACAAAACGGTAACATTTCATACTGTCCAAATCCTACTCAGAAACGTGTATGGGAAGTAACTCTTTCATTCCACGCTTACAATTTCCTCCCGTGACACCCCCCCCCCCCCCCCCCCCCCCTCCCCACAAGTCTAAGATCTGTTCGATTGTGGTAAAAGTCTGGATTTTGCCTAGCGTACACCAAGTTTGTTAGTTTTGTTGATTGGTTGGTCCGTCAGGAAGATAACGCAAACTGATTTTAACATTTTGACATTTCATATTGTCGATGTCCAGCGCGTGGAAAGTAGGTAAACGGAACCAAACGTCATCAATCTGTATTCTGAAAAAAAGTCTTCAACACGTTTTACCTGATAGCAGTTTATAACATTCCAGCGGTTTTTTTTAAAAGTTTTAATCTGGCGATTAGATAGTGAAAAATCCATACACTATCCAGACACGACACTAGCTGACGAATGGGCTGTGCCTATTCACTCACATGTTTTTAGCGTATTCTCGTGGGATTAAGATTATGTTTCATTATTTTCTCTTACGATTTCTGCTGTCAAATTGGGGAGCGAATAAAATCAACAGGAATGTCCTGTCTGGAACTCCCAGCCAAGCCTTACTTTACATGTCGTTAAAATGTCAACAGTTAGCTCCTATATCACTGCTTTTTTTTTTTTTCTCTCCCTGTTTCTTTCTTTTTCAGGATATTTTCTTTTGACGATGATGTATTATGTGGCGGTTTTTCTGTCAAAATTTCTGTGTGAGTTTCCCAATCTTGAAAATGGACTGTGCGGCTG
>JADBJO010012652.1:5000-20000 GCA_016801955.1 Conus betulinus | reverse complement strand
GATGTCCTGAATATCCACATCCTGAAAACAGACCCTGGCACTAAACATCTGCCTATCAATGCCATGTCTTCAAGGTGGATACAGAGAGAGAGAGAGAGAGAGAGAGAGAGAGAGAGAGAGAGAGAGAGAGAGACGAGAAAGACAGACAGAGAGAGAGAGAGAGAGGGGGATGTAGAGATAAAACATAACAAACTCGTATTTAGCAAGCATAATAATAATATGATTACAATGCACAGATGCTTCGCCTTTTGAAGGCTTTGAATAAATTTACTGCGAACTGTTTTACACTGTTTTCATTTGCAGATAACCTTAACAAAATAAGCTTGAATAACCAAGGTCATGCATAAAATTTCTGGGGAATAAATTTTTTCTCCTGTATCTTGACAAGCTAAAACAAAATGCACTTTATTTTCTCTTGACTGTTGACATAATGGACACAACAGATCTGCTGCATTCAATTGTTTAACGGCAATGATGAACAAAAATGAGACAGACAGACAGACAGACAGACAGACAGACAGAAACAGAGGAAGAGACAGTGAGACAGAGAGAAAACCTAATTTTTTACAGCCGTGAAATATGCCGCTGTCAGTGATGAATTTGGAGAACACCTGCTCTCTCAACTCTCTCTCTCTCTCTCTCTCTCTCTCTCTCTCTCTCGCTCTCTCTCTCTCTCTCTCTCTCTCTCTCTCTCTCTCGTGTTTGATGATCCACTGTTTTGCGTCTTGATCCTCTGGAACTTTCTTGCACAGAACAAGGGTCCTAGATCTTATTTGTTACTGTTATCATCATCATCATCATCATCATCATCATCATCATCATCATCACTATCGTTGTTGTTGTTGCTGTTTTTTTTTTATTTTTTTTTAGTATTATTGTTATTGTCATCACTGTCATCATCATCATCAACATCATCGTCGTCGTCGTCGTCGTTGTCGGTGTTCTTCTTCATCATCTTCTTCTTACTTCTACTTCTACCTCTACTACTACTACTACTACTACTACTACTGCTACTAGTACTACTACTACTACTATCACCACCACCACCACTACCACCACCATCATCATCATCACATCATCATCACATTCATTACATCCCTGCCAGTGAAGGGACCTTCCTTCAATTGAAGACGAACGCAAACGATGTGGCGGACAGCGAGGGAAGTCGGCACTGTGCGTCTAGCAGAACACAGAACATCTCACGCTTACCACCCCCCCCCCCCCCCCCCCCCCCCCCCCCCCCACCCCCGTCTCCTCCATCACGACCCTTGGGAGGTACCAACTACCAACCCTATGCTAAGGAGGGGACTTATGCAGCAGACGACAAACTGCAGCGGTGACAACCTACAGGCGATGATTCTCAATCACCCTCGGGTCTCTCCCAATCTATTATTCCACCCGACCACACCTCTCTGTGTCTGTCTGTCTGTCTGTCTGTCTCTCTCTCTCTGACGACCATTTTCTGATCTGTCTGTCTATATCTGTCTCTGTCTGTCTGTCTCTCTCTCCCCCTCTCTCTCTCTCTCTCTCTCTGACGACCATTTTCTGATCTGTCTGTCCATATCTGTCTCTGTCTGTCTGTCTGTCTGTCTCTCTCTCTCTCTCCCTCTCTCTCTGACGACCATTTTCTGATCTGTCTGTCTATATCTGTCTCTGTCTGTCTGTCTGTCTCTCTCTCTCTCTCTCTCCCCCCCCCCTCTCTCTCTCTCTGACGACCATTTTCTGATCTGTCTGTCTATATCTGTCTCTGTCTGTCTGTCTCGTCTCTCTCTCCTCTCTCTCTCTCTCTCTCTCTCTCTCTGGCGCACGCGCGCTCTGTTTTTTTTTTTTTTTTCTCTTTTTCTTTTCTTTTCTCCCGTCGCCCTCTCTCTTTAGCCCGTTCATTTTTCGTCTCTGCTCTCCTCCTCTCTTCTCCTCTGCTCTCCTTCTCCTTCTACTCTTCTTCTTCTTCTCTCTCTCTCTCTCTCTCTCTCTCTCTCTCTCAGACTCCCCCCCCCCCCTCGCTCTCCTGTTCCACCCCACTCTCCTTCTCCCTCCCTCTCCTGCTCTGGCGCCCCCTCCTTTTTCTCCCTTGCAGCGTTCCCAACTGTTCTTCGTCTGTTCTCGTCTGATTCTGATCTCCAAGTCTGAAAAGATAAATGATGATAACCAGTCGTTCCGCTACTGCCTCCGCGCTCATTTTGGGGATACGAGTGGGTAGGAGGGGAAAGGCGGGAGAAGTGGGTAGGGGAGGTGGGGGGAGGGGGAGGGAGGGGAGGGGGCTGGGGGATGGTGGTGGTCACAGTGGGAGGAGAAGTGGCTGAACAGTTTCGTGCGATTTTCTGTCTTAGATTTGTTTTTTTTTTTTTTTTTTTTTTTTTTTTTTCTTTTTTTGTGTGGTCACTTTTACTGCCACTATGTCTCCTGTCGTGCAGTTCTGAGTGCTGTCTCTGTCTCTTGTCTTGTCTTGTCTTGCCTTTTATTCTCTCTCCCTCACTCTCTGTCTGTCTGTCTGTCTGTCTGTCTGTCTATCTCTCTCTCTCTCTCTCTCTCTCTCTTGCACGCCTTACTCACCCTCAAGCTTCTTACAACGCACGGACACTCTGTCCCTCTTTCTCTCTCTCACTCTCTCTCTTATCCCCCCCCCCCCCCCCTCTTCTATTCCACCACACTCCCTCCCTCTCCCTCTCCTGCTCTGGCACACCCTCCTCCCCCCCCCCCCCCCCCCCCCACCCACTCGTCTCCCTTGCAACGTTCCAACTGTTGTTGGTCTGTCGTTGTTGTCTGATCTCCAGTCTGAGAAGAAAAATGATGATAACCAGTCAGTCCGCTACTACCTCTGCGCTCATGTTGGTAAAAAACGAGTGGCTAGGAGGGGGAAGGAGGGAGGGTGGAGATGGTGGAAACTTGCTCCTTCTATCACGAGTAAGAGAGAGGGTGGAGGTGAGAGTTTAGTATGAAAAGTACTCTATCATTCTAATAGGGAAACCATTCTGAGTCGTTTCACCTGAGGACCACACCTGCTATCCTTCCTCACTTGTCACAGTAAAGACGATAGGAACTGGCAGGAATAGTACAAAGCAGTATGGAAACGGTAGGGAAAACAAGATGCAAAGCATATAAACGTACTCCCAGTTTTTTCTTGAATACGCGTGAGATATTCCATAAAGAGGACAAACCGTTTTGGGCCGTTATAGCCGTTAGTGACGGCTATTCTGGTAAACATCTGCCATCATCCGTGACCCAAAACGAACATACCTACAATTTTTCAGAAAGATCGGCCAAGTACTTTCTGAGATATTCCATTAAAAAAAAGAAAAACCTTTATGGGCCGTTATAGCCGTTAGTAACGGATATAACGGTAAAAATAAAACATCGGGCATGATCCGTGACCCATAATAAACATACGTACACATTTTCATAAAGATCGGCCCAGTCGTTTCGTCTGGAGCGAGTGGAACACATTTTGACCACGGACGGACAGACACACACGACAGCATTTCTTCGTTCCCATTGTAAAATACTCCCTGTTCACATAAGAACTGGGAGTACAAAAAGTAGGACAGGGATTTTTTTTTTTTTTGAAAGTAGAAAACAGCTGGAACAGATAGAAGACGCAGAGAGAAAAGGCGGTAAAAGCGGAGAAAACACAGAATGCAGGGAAAAGGTAGGAAGATAGTACTGCTTACTGAATGTACCTTTGCATGGTCTTAGCGCACATGCCGGTCCTGACAATGTAACGGTCGACAGACTTCTGCTACTTTCACTGGAAGTTGGCTTTGGCTATTTCGAGGAACGCAGCTTGGCGTGTTTGTCTGTTATTTCCATCTTTGGACTCCCCCCCCCCCCCCCCCCCCAGATGGTGGGCATTATCTGGAATAGAAGTGGAGTCGGGAGACGTAACGTCTATGTGGATTACGACCTTCCGACCCAGAGTCAAGATATGTCTGTCAGTCTGTTTCCTTCTTTCCATCCTTTCCTTCCTTCCTCCTCTCTCTCTCTCTCTCTCTCTCTCTCTCTCTCTCTCTCTCTTTCTCTGTCTGTATGTCTCCCTTCCTCCGTCCCTTTCCCCTCTCTTGGCCTGTCTGTCTTCTTTGTCTGTCTGTCTGTCTGTCTCCTTCTGTATATGTATATATATATATATATATATATATATATATATATATCTCAAGAATGCCACTAAAATGCCTAATAAAATTCTTAAAGTGCTCAACTCCTTGGGGAGCAACATCTGTTAAAAATAGGATGATAAAAGGAAGTTTTAAAATCGACAGATCTGTTTCGAGAACACCATCAAACTATCATATTCATGAAAAAGAACAGTGTCCCTTAAGCAACAAATGCCTCTATAACAAACATTGTATACCAAGCCACTGTGACATCAGAAAATGAAAAGAAACATACATAGGGATCACCGAAAATCACTTCAAAACCAGGTACGCAAACCATAACAGTCATTCAACAAAGAAAAAATACAAAAACCAAACAGAACTGAGCAAATATATTTGGAGACTTAAAGACAAAAAATAAACTATAACATATCCTGGAAAATCATAAAAAGGCATCACCATACAATAACATTTCAAAAAGATGCAACCTATGTTCAACAGAAAATGGTTAATACTATGCAAACCACTTAGCAACTCTAAATACTAAAGTAGAAATAGTAAACAACTGCAGGCACAAATGGAAATCGTTGTCAGCAAACGCACCCTGAACTGTACACAACCTGAAAACCGAACAACACGTGCAGCCAGTCCGCACGTGCAAACAGTGACATTGGGCCATATAACACCGGCAGTAGACGACCCAAAACCATCCTGAGGAGAGCCAGCGCTCGAAACAGATCTGTCGATTTTAAAACTTCCTTTTATCATCTATTTTTAAAAAATATATATATATATATATATATATACATATACATATATATATATATATATATATGTGTATGTGTGTGTGTGGTGTGTGAGTGAGTGTGTGTGTGAGTGTGTGTGTGTGTGTGTGTGTGTGTGTGTGTCCCTCACTCCTGTTGTATGTGGAACTGCATTCTTGTATACGTTTTGCGAGGGAAAGAGGGCAAGGGGAGATGTGAAGCGGTTATGTCTACTCCCACACTGTAATCCTGCCGCACATTTGTCAGGAATGAGCAGAAAGGGTTCCTGTTGCGTGGTGCATTTTTTTTGCACAGTTTTGACAGGAGAGAGAGAGACCTTAGTTATGTCGCGTCTGTAACGATCAGCTTGGAGAAAGGGGGGTGGAGGGGGGGGGGGGGGGGGAATGAGGTGAGAGCGAATGTACAGACTTACATAATTTTACACAGAGCCTGTTAATCACAGGGCTTTTTTCTGCCCCCCCCCCCCCCCCCCCCGGCTTTTTTTCGTTTTTTTTTTTTTATGTTTTGTTAGTGAAGGGTGTGAGGTGGGGAGGGAGGGGAGAGGGGAGGTGAACTTGTTAGTGCTTATGTAATCTGATTATCTGATACAGATTTTCATATTTTACAAATACCGCGAGCTCTCCCCCCCCCCCCCCCCACGCTCCCCCCCCCCTCCCGCTCCACCCCCTCCCCTCCCGTTAACTGTAGAGAAGATGGGGTGCCATGCAGTTGACGCTAACAGACTAGAAGCCTACACATTCACAGATGCATACCCTGTCACAGACTGGAAGAAGAGAGGGGGTAAGGCAATCGCTGAAATAGTCGATTTTTTGTATGTGCCTGTGTCTGTCTTGTCGGTCTTGTCTGTCTGTCTGTCTGTCTGCGTGTCTTGTCTGTCTGTCGGTCGGTCGGTCTGTCTGTCGGCTGACTGTCTGTCTGTGTGTAAATATATATATATATATATGTGTTTGTATTCATTTATTCATTAGTTATTTATTTGTGTATTCATTCATTTATCTATTCATTTCATTCATTTATCTATTTATTCATCCATTTATTTATCCATCTATCTATTCGGCAAAGAGGGTTTCAGGAGGGGTCAGCTGACTATGCTTTTCTTTCCATTTGCCGCGCGGCAGACTCGAAAAGAACTTGTGGGGAGGGGGGGGGGGGGGGGGGGGTTAAAGATGTGGATGTGGACAAAGACGTTACAGGAATTACATCAGTCCTTTCCGAACGGAGACTAGCTGCACACAGCCAGGTATCTGACAAATAGACATGTTAGGGAGAGGAGACGGGAACAAGGGTACAGGGGTGGGGTGGGAAGGGTCTAGGGGTAGGGAGGGGAGAGGAGGCACGGGGAGGGAAGAGGGTTAGGGTCTCACTGGATCTGCCTGCCACTGATGCACATGGTGGTGGCAGATCAAGATAAGGACAGACCTGTGGCACAGGCCGAAGAGGCCAAACAGGAATGCGCGAACGCGAATTCAGGAAAATCACGTCTGCAAGGACGATGATGTGACCTCAAAAAGAAAGAGAGAGGTGTGTGTGTGTGTGTGTGTGTGTGGGTTGTAGCTCGAAAGATTTCACTGCAACTTTGAAGGACTTTGCAAACAGTTGTGGTATTAGCTTACTTTACGCGCGTTCACTCTGGACGAACAATTTGACTTTCTTTTCTTTCTTTTGAGCGCTGATACACAGAGAGAGAGAGAGAGAGAGAGAGAGAGAGAGAGAGAGAGAGGCGAGAGAGAGCAAGAGAGAGACGCGAAGAGAGAGAGAGAGAGAGAGAGACAGCCAGAGAGACAGAGAGGTATTTATCTATGGATGAATGTAAGTACGTAGCTTTTCCGTTGGAGCGGCAATTTCTTGCAGTTTGATAAAGGAAAGGCGTGATTGCATGTGGATGATACAAAATCAATTCAAGACAATGAAAAAAAAATAATAAAGTTGATAAAAACCTTTTGGTGGTAGTAGAATCCCTTGGAGAGTGGAGACTGACGTTCCAAGCCATGGCCCGTTGTCAAAGTGAAGAGACGAGAAGAGGACAGTGCAGACAGGAAAGCCCATGTGAGAATTGGGTGAGAACATCTCATTTGATGATTAAGCTGGACCAAAATACACTCACTGATCACTGTTCAGGTGTACTGAGCACACACAGGTGCACACCACCGTTCACACAGAGACACCAACACACGCACACACACACACACACACGCACGCACACTTACCCCCCCCCCCTCCGCCCACACAACACCACACACACACACACAACCTCCCCACCCACACAGACACATAAAAAGGGGGGGAGGGGAATAAATGGAAATCTCCACTATTTAGCCTTCTGAAAGAAAAAAGAAACAGGGGCTAAAGAGGGACAGGACAGAGAGATTAAGGCAGAAGGGCCCTGGCTCAGCTAGGTGTCAGTGACTCTGATGTTCATCCCAGCTGGCTATGTGGTGCCTTGTCGTCAGCCGCTTGGGCACCACACAGCCAGCTGGGATGAACATTTTGTTAATTCTATCTTCAGCTATATTCGTTGATGCTCATCAATATATGTTGATATTCGTTGATGCTCATCAGTATTTCCAGTCTTTGTTTCAGTTTGTTAAAAAGGCTTTCACCGAACGGGATGGAATCTTGCTTCATCTTACAATGATAATGATGATAGTAATAATGATTATTTACGGCGCTTAATCTTACATCATAAGCCGTAAGTGCTTACAGATACATAAAGGTTAAAAACAAAACACAAATGAAACCAATAAGAAGATGAATATTCCAATAAGTATCATGCATCTAAAAACAAGGATGCATATTACACCCCCCACGTATACTCAAGCGCACACACACACACACACACACACACACACACACACACACACTGTCACATAACAACGGACACAACAGCATGCGCTCGCGCGCGCGCGCGCACACGTACATTACACACACACACACACACACACACACACACACACACACACACACACACACACACACGCACACACACACACACACACACACACACATTAGTTGCACACACACACACACACACACACACACACACACACATTAGTTGCAGATTCAATTTGATGGGCAAGGGAAGGGGAAAATAAAAAGAACTGCTATTGACAGGTGAAGAGGGTTGTTTTAAGAGATGCCTTGAAAGAAGACAGAGAGTGTGAACTACGCCAAGATAACGAGGGTTTATTCCAAGAAACCGGACCCTGACAAGAAAAAGAGCGATCGCCAAAGGTTTCAGTTTAAAATCGAGGGACTTCGAGCAGAGCAATTGCGTGGGGGGGGGGGGGGGGGGGGGGGGGGGGGGTACGTCTCGTCCGTAAGTGGAGTAGGAGCCAGCCCCATCCCTCCTCTTACTCCTCCCCATCCCTGTCCTCCTCCACGCTCCCCCTCCCCCCTCTCCTCCCTCCCTGCCTCCTTCCGTGCCTCCGACCTTGCTGACCACACATACACGCACGTATTGTGGCATTTGTGGAAAGAACGGCCAAACCTGTATTGATCGACACACGTGCGGGTACAAGCAGTGTTAACTTTTTCTCTCTTTTTCTTTTTTTTTCTTTTCAAGTTCTGAGTGGCATCCAAAGGCTGCAAGAGCTAGTCCAACCTGACATTTGATTCTCTGTGTTGTGGACAGAGCCAGTTCAGAAGAGAACAGTTTTTTTTTTCGTTGGGTAAGAAAACTTCCATTTGAAAAAAAAAAAAAAAAACGTGTCAGTAAACTATTTACTCGACAACATTTTTCACTTGGCTGGATGGTGTACAGTACATGTGTGACATGACAATGCCTCCTGTTGTCGATGACACTGGTAACAGAATGTAGAATGGAACTGGGGGTCTGTCGACAAAGACTCATAATAATTCCATTAGACAGTGTTAATATATCTGTCTGACATGACAACGTATATAAATACGTGACAAGACACTCCCTCCCCTTTCCCTCCTTCCCCCTCCCACCACCTGACTACCTTTCTGATATCACTCTCTCTTATCATTGTACATCCTTTGACAGACTTTCTCACTGATAGTCACAAAATCGATAATAATAACGAGAATTAAAAAAAAAAGAGCTAACAACAAAAGACGTTTCGATCATAAAGTGTAACCATTGTGGGGACAGAGTTTCCCACTTGCTGGCCACCTACTTTATATTCTGATTGACCTTTCAGCTACTTCCCGAATGCGTGTTTTACAGGGAGATTAACCTTTCCCCCACTCTCCCCATCTCCACTTTTTATGGGCAGATTCATATTTTCATGACTTGGCTATGTGCACTTCGTGGCAAAACTGAGCTGTTCTGAGAGCTTCATGGGAGATGACAAGTTTCTACAACAGTTTCACGGGAACATGAAGTTTGTATTGGCTCAGATGGCGTATTCGTGAGGCGATAAAGCTTTCGATAACAGAGCTGCCAGCGTGGTGCAGTGACACTCCAATTCCCCCCATCACTAGGCAACGCTATTCCAGAGGGATCTGTTTTCTTCCCAGTCTTCTCCTGTTATGTGAATATGAAAGAGGGCTATGGGGGCTTACGGTGGAAGGCCAGTGACACGTGAGTTGAAGCGCCATTCAATTCACCAAGGTCCCTTTGTTGCTGCTTGCATTTCTTGATCAGCAGGGCAGGACCTTCTTGACGTCAAGCTCTTTTTCTCCTCCAAGTGGAAAGTCACTGGGGCTCTGCACAAGAGAACTGTTCACCAACTTTGTCCAGACCTGTCGAGTTGTAAGCCAATGTCAAGACCTTACACGAAACACTACATACAAAGCTGTAGTCTCAAGCCTCAATCCAGTATGCAAGCCAACTGTCCATATTGTTTTCAACCAACAAAAAAACATCAAGATAAAAAAGATCTGTAATCTGTCCTCTATGATCGGCCTTCTGTGGTCAATTGCCGCCTGGCTTCCACCTCCAAAAACTGTTAATTCCATTTCTCGTAGTTTACCGAAACTACGTGATATGTGAGATGCACATGCCCAGATTTGCTATATTGTGTATGGTTCCGGCCGCCATGCTGACGTTTTTCCGCGATTCCGCTCAAAAAGTTTTAGAAAATCGTAATCATTTAGGGGGCACAGGTTGGTCAGTCCAGCTCAAACACAGTATTTTTTTCATTTTTCATTGGTATATACATTGACACTGTTTTTTTTTTTTTACATTTACAGTGCCGAAACGCATACTTAAGAACATGATAAAGCCAGGTACTGGCGTTGAGAGAAGAAAAATGGAGGAAGATGCATTGCTCCATGATGATGAACTCGAAATGAGTGAAAACGAAAAAGAATCATTCTCTCGACACGAGAGTCCATCAGGCAACAAAAAGCCTCGACACGAGATTGTATCCATCCCTATAGCGGAATGGGAGGAAATGAAGGCCCCAAATTTACACACCATGGAATATCACCCAAACTTGGACTTCCCAAGGCAAGTGCTCGTTTAAGTTTCTAATCAAAGGATGTTTTCAGTGCTGCTTTGACTGAAGCTTGGGATGGAAGGAGGAGTGAGTGGCTGGATGAAAGTGTGAGAATTCTAAGCAGTATTTCCAGTCTCTTCCAATGCTTTGAAAATGGGTTTTACCAAACTGAAAACAATCTTGCTTGGTCTTACCCAACAGATGGGGATAAACCTCGTCAATAAGTGGAGTAGCCTACCCACGTCCTCCCTCTCACCCCATCCTATCCCAGTCCTCTTCCATGTTCCAGACTCTCCCCTCTCCACTGCTTCCACCCTTCTGACCTCCCGACCATACTTGCACGCATGTATTGTGGGGATCTGTGGAAAGAAATGCCATTCCTGTATTGATCGAAACATGCGCCAGCTTACACGCAGGATTGACTTTTTCTCGCTTTTCTTTTTTTTCTCTTTTCATGTTTATGTGGCAGAAAAAAAAAAACCTGTTCAGATTGGTCGAACGTGATATTTAATTCTCTATGTTATGGGTAGAGTCAGATCAGAAGTGTATGTAATTTTTCTGGGGAAGAAAAAATTTTTTTATCTGTCTCAGTAAAATATATTACTTGCCAATATTTTTCACATTGTCAGATGTTTGCGGCATTCAGTGTATATGCGACATAAAAAATACTTTGTTTTCTCGATGACACTTTCAAAGGAGTGTAGAACAGAAAGGATCTTTGTCAACACAGGCTTGCTAATAGTCCTATCGGACAGTGTCAGTATGAATGTCTGCCATGACAACTTACATCAATATGTCCCCAGACATCCCTCCCTTTCTCCCTCCTTCATCCCCTCATTCCTTCCCACTCCCTTCCCCAAACTCTCACTTACCATTGCGTCATTTGACACATTTTCTTGCTGATAGTCACAATCAATAATAATAACGATAATAATAAAAAAAGCCAACAACAAAAGACCTTTCGATCATAAAGTGCAACCATAGCAAGGACAGACTCTCCCACTTGCTGGCCACCTACTTTATATTCTGATTGACCTTTCAACCACTTCCCAAATGCGTGTTTTACGGGGAGATTAACCTTTTCCCCACTCTCCCCATCTCCGCTTTTTATGGGCGGATTCATATTTTCATGACTTGGCTATGTGCACTTCGTGGCAAAACTGTGCTGTTCTGAGAGCTTCATGGGAGATGACAAGTTTCTACAACAGTTTCATGGGAACATGAAGTTTTCAATGGCCTGGGCGGTGTATTCGTGAGGCCGATAAAGCTTTCGATAACAGAGCTGCCAGCGTGGTGCAACGACACTCTCAAACTCCCATCACTAGGCAACGCTGTTCTAGAGGGATCTGTTTTCTTCCCAGTCTTCTCCTGTTATGTGAATATGACAGAGGGCTAGGGGGGCTTACGGTGGAAGGCCAGTGACTCACGAGTTGAAGCGCCTTTCAATTCACCAGGCTGCCTTTGTTGCTGCTTGCATTCTTGATCAGCGGGGCAGGACCTTCTTGACATCAAGGTCTTTTTCCCACAAGTGAAACGTCACTAGAGTGATGCATTAGAGAACTATTTCACCAAGACCCTCCATCCCTAACGGGTTGTGTGCCAACGTCAAGATCTTATGTGGAAAAACAATATAGAGCTGTGATTGCAGGCAGTAGGAAAAACCACTGTCCATATTGTTTCCTGGAGCCAACATAAAAAGCAAGATGAAAAAATAAGTGCCGGTTATTTATTGATCCTCTGTGGTCACTGTCTCTCTGCCACGTCAGAGGAGGAGAGGGGGGTAGGAACATCTGTATAACTTCTGTGCGAGAACTTTTTCTCTTTTGTATCGTCCTTTGCTGTCGTCCATTGGTTTTTTCCTCTTTTTTCCCCTCGTTCGCCTGGATTTCGTTCTGGAAAGTCGTCGTCTTGTTAGCTCAATTTTCAAGTTTACAACATGGCAAGTTTTTTCCGTTGTGATCTTGTAATTAGATAGTGAGACTGTAAACGCTGTTATGAATGGGCCTGAATTATCCATCCCATAATGCCTATTGCTTACTAGCATTTGTGTGTGTGTATGTGTGTGTGGTGCGTGCGTGCGTGTGTGCGTGTGTGTGTGCGTGTGTGTGTGTGTGTGTGTGTGTGTGTGTGTGTGTGTGTGTGCGTGTTGTGTGTGTGTGTGTGTGTGTGTGTGTGTGTGTGTGTGTGTTGTTCGTGTGTGTGTGCGTGTGCGTGCGTGCGTGTGTGTGCGTGGTGGTGTGTGTGTGTGTGTATGTGTGTGTTTGAGATTTGTTTTCAATTATTTCGAATGTTTTGTATTTGTTTTCTTGCCTGTTGTTTGTTTGTTGGGTGGGGGGGGGGGGGGGTGGTGGTGATGACTTACGGTAATAAATTAAGTGAACTGGCTGGCGAAATGAGCGCAGTAAGTCTTATCTATTTTGAGGCTGGCAAAAGTTAAGTTAGTCTACCACGAGTCGCTGGATATGGTGCTGATAATTATGAGTGTGTTTTCTTTTCTATTCTTTTCTTGACTTTTTCTTTTAGTGTAGTCACAACTCTAACATAGCCAGTTGCTGGTCGGGTTATCATCATCAATGGATCAGTTCTGGAAAAAAAAACAAAACAGGGAAAGATAATGGCTGTCTTTCTATTGCAAATCGAATGATCTTTTCTCAGTTTACAGATAACGCAAATCTGTCTAGACAGTCAAATATTTCATTTGAAACACACACACACACACACACACACACACACATATATATATATATATATATATATATATATATATAATACACACACACACACACACACACACGCACACACACACACACACACACACACCACGATAAAGATCGGGATATCGACCCGTCAGCAGATGTTTTCTCTCTTGAAACAGTTAATCAGACGGATGGGCAAAAACTGTTTTGGACGTGCCCGCCAGTGGCAGTTGTCCATGAAAGCGGGCGGGATCACACTCTCTCTAAACGTGATTTCTAACACGGATTACTTCCCTTTTTTCAGATTTCCTTACACCCACAAAACTAAACGTAAAAGTAAACTTCTACTGGGGTTATGCTTTTAGGCACACCTTACGATCATACTGGTCAGCTCGTGACCCGGTGTGTATGATTGTCATGGTCAGTTTGTAACACAGTAGGTATGGTTGTTATGGTCAGTTTCTGCTAACACAGGTATTACGGTCAGGATCAATTTGTAGCAAAGTAGGTATAACTGTCACGGCTAGTTTGTGACAAAGTCGGCGTGACTGTCGTGAACAGTTTGTGAAAAAAGTCGATATAACTATCATGATCAGTTTGCCACAAAAAGAGATATAAATATCGTGGTCAGCCTGTAGCATGGTCAATATGATTGTCGTGGTCAGTGTTTGTGGCAGAGTGGGTTTGAATGTTCCTGTCACTTTGTAGCAAAGTCGGTGTAACTGTCATGATCGAGTTTGTAGCAAAGTAAGTATGAATGCTACGGTCATTTTGTAGCAAAGCTGATATGACTACTGTCACCGTCAGTTTGTAGCGAACTAAGAATGAAGGCTATGGTCATTTTGAAGCAGTGTAGGTATGATCACCATGATTGTCATGGTCAGTTTGTGTTGCAAAGTAGGTATGAATGCTATGGTTATGGTGTAACAAAAGTATGGTTGTCATGGTCAGTTAATTCCACATTAGGTATAATTTGCCGTGGCGGGTTTGAGGCGAAGTATCATGAACGGTTTGTCGCAAAGCAGGTATGATTGCCAGGGTCAGTTTGTAGCAAAGGAGGTATGACTGACCACAAGGTAAGTTTGTAGCAAAGTAAGTAGGAATGTACTTACTGGTCGTGCTGCAATAGAGTAGGAATGATTGTCATGGTCAGTTAGAAGGAAAGTCAGTATGATGATCATGGTTAGTTTGTAGCAAAGCAGGCACGATTTTCACGGTCAGTTTATAACCAAGTAGGTATGCTTGTCAGGGTGAGCTTACGATGAATAAGGTATGATGATTGTCATACTGCGTTTGTCGCAAATTAGACATGATTATCACGGTCAGTGTGGTGCAAAGGTAGGTATGATTGTCATGGTTAGTTTATAGCAAACTAAGTTTGATTGTTATGATAAGTTTGTTGTTGCAAAGTTATAGCTGTACAAAAGTCATGACTTGAATGTGGGGGTGTGTTGTGCAAAGCCATGACTTGAATGTGGTGGTGTGTTGAACAAAGCCATGACTTGAATGTGGTGTGGTGTGTTGAACAAAGCCATGACCTGAATATCCCAATGCCATTTCTGTTCAACACTTCAAGCCTGTTGTGTGGGCCAGGCGTGTGAAACTACCTGCGTCTTCCGTCTCCCTCTTAGCTTTCAAAGCGGAGAATTGTTACAGTAAAAACTGCTTGTGATGGGCTCAGAATGAAGACATCAGTCCTGTTGATGGAGTCCATATTGTAATTAAAAAGAAAAAAAGAAAAGCCCATCAAGGAATAATGACCTGTGCTCTTTCATATGAACAATGTTTTTAACATGAATTGTATCATGGTCTTGTGGAAATTCTACAGGAGCAGCTAATGTTGTGTGTCCTGTCATTCCGTGTGTCTGGAAGGAAACTGAAACAGGTTGTGGCAATACTGAAAGTGAGGCGAAATAAAAATGATAAATGATACACAAAACAAGGTGCAGTTTGTACACAATTGCACCGTACAAAACACAGAATGTGAATTTTCCACAAAGATGTGTTCTTCAGATGTTGCTAATGA
>JADBJO010012651.1:20000-52500 GCA_016801955.1 Conus betulinus | reverse complement strand
AAATGTTTCAAGACCGTTTAAATTTTGTTAAGCTTTCCCTAACCTTAACCATACTCTTCCAGTGTCCAATCGCAGTCATTTTACTACTCTCATCTGGCAGTTGTGACACAGATGATGTTGGGAAGGTACCCAAGATAGGAGAGGCGCGCTAGGCTAATGCGCCGGTCAGACATCGGGTAAGTTGTGTCCACGAGACTCGCTTGTTCCTTCCTTTCATCTTAACTATTAATGTACCTCTCCATGGCTGTGAATCTGTGGTGTCGTAGCTTAGCAGATGTGGTGTAGCGTGTAATCCTGCGTACTGTGGTGTCGTAGCTTAGCAGATGTGGTGGTGTAGCGAGTAATCCTGCGTACTGTGGTGTCGTAGCTTAGCAGATGTGGCGTGGCGTGTAATCCTGCGTACTGTGGTGTGTCGTAGCTTAGCAGATGTGGCGTGGCGTGTAATCCTGCGTACTGTGGTGTCGTAGCTTAGCAGATGTGGTGTGGGCGTGTAAATCCTGCGTACTGTGGTGTCGTAGCTTAGCAGATGTGGTGTGGCGTGTAATCCTGCGTACTGTGGTGTCGTAGCGTAGCAGATATGGTGTGGCGTGTACGGACTGGTCAGCACGCAGCGGCACCTCTTTGATGAAACTGAAACTGCCTCTTTGTTGTTGTTCGTCCTTTGGTTTCGAAGATGACCATGACTTCAATCTCAGAAGGAAGATTGCTGAGTGTGGTTCCGCAGGTGGCTGGTGAGGCCGATATGGGCCCGGAAGGAACGCCCACATGTGGGATACATGTGGGTGGGTGCTACAGTGGAGGTGGAGGTAGTTCTGGCCTTGCGCGCGGCTCGCTTTCTCTCAGCCCCTGCTGTGCGTCTCTTCTCTGATGTATATGCACTCTTTGTGACGCTGCTTCGCCAGGCTGGGCGGTCCTCTGCCTCTTAAATGGTCGATGTCAGATTTTGTGGTAACAACATGTAATTCATCTGTTGTTTCCTCAAGAATTTTCTTGTAAAGCCATACTGTCCTCACATAAATGTCCTATTCTATTTTGTCTTTGTTTGCTTTTTTTGCTTTTTGTTCATTGTTCTGTTTTTTCATTGTCACTCTGTTTCGATAGCATGGGATTTGTACATGAATCACTCGCTGACAATACAGAGGATGGCTTTTGTGTACGCCTACCGCTGAACTATATTGGTCTTGCCATGTCGCTAGAAAACGAGCTTTTTTATTTTTTTCATACACGGACACATCGACGAAAGCAAATGCGTAGTCAGAGTGTTGATCGTTGACAATGCTGAATAATTTGGTACCCTCCAGTCTGCACACATTGTTCTCCAGTCACGAAGAGTTGTCTTTCGCTGTTTACCGCCCGTTGATTCTGTTCGTCGCTCCCATGGCCAGTAGATGTGTGTTGGACCTCGTGAAGCGAGGGATCCACAGTGACACACTTCACGCTTCACTGCTCTTCTTCACGCTGTGTTCTGGAACTGGTCGAGGCTGTGTGCCAGTACTGGCCCCGTGTAGCAGTTTCCTCCTCAAGAAGCAGCACCAGAACACTATGGGTTGTAAGGAGGACTACAAAAGCCACACTGCAGGATGTCTTTGATGTTGTAGACCCCGCACCTCACCTCTGTATAAAAAGACCCGACAAAACCTGTGGCTGGCGGAACAAGTCCAAGACGGTTTGGTGTTGGGCTTCGGCTTTCTGTGCATCATCATGCAGGGTTCCTTTTAAAACTGAAATGTATAAAACTAATCAATACAACTCAAACGAATCCCTTGGTTTTAGATGTATTTGCTGTTTGTATAGTTTCCACATCAAGCTTAAAACTTATGCCTTGGATTTTTACGTCCATCGAACAACACACACACACACACACACACACACACACACACACACACACACACACACACACACACACACACACACACACACGCACGCACGCACGCACGCACGCACGCACGCACGCACGCATGCACGCACGCACGCACGCATGAATATCACTTAATGTGGAAAGATGTTAAATTCAAGACAACTACAACAACAATACAAACAACAAAACAACAACAACAACAACAACGCACGTACGCACGCACGCACGCTCGCACGAACGCACGCGCGCGCGCGCGCGCACACACACACACACACACACACACACACACACACACACACGCGCGCGCAGAGAGAGAGAGAGAGAGAGAGAGAGAGGATTGAGATAGACCACACACACACACACACACACACACACACACACACACACACACACACACACACACACACACACACACACACACACACACACACACACACACACACACACACACGACGTGCCACTCCCTTGACGACGAATTAAATTAAATATGAGCAGCGACGCGTCTCTCACTACGGCTACTTACGTAAAACGCCTATCTCCGACGCATCTGCACCTCCCCCTTCCCCCCTCCTTTCCCGTTGGCCCGCCTCCCCCACTCCTTCCGCATTCTCTCTCCGCCCCTCACACATTAATAGACCCCCCCCCCCCCCCCCTCTCTCTCTCTCTCTCTCTCTCTCTCTCTCTCTCTCTCTCTCTCTCTCTCAAAATAGAAAAAAAGAAAGAAAGAAAGAAAGAAAAAAAGGAGAACGTTTTCGAAAACAATGAAATGTGTGTGTGTGTGTGTGTGTGTGTGTGTGTGTGTGTGTGTGTGTGTGTGTGTGTGTGTGTGTGTGGATTTGATTTGTAGTCGTGATTCCCATGAAGACCATGTCGGCACAGTGAGCTTTAGACGAAGAAGCATCACGATCCTTTAATCTTCAGATGACATTGACAGGCAGTGAACAGGATCTGGCCAAGCTTGGTAAAAGACTGGATGAAGCATCTGCAAATGGTGGCATGGAGATCAGCACTGAGAGCACCAACATGAATGCCAGCTTCAGCATCACCAGCAACACGAACATACCTGTCCGTGGACTGAAGCTAGAAACTTTTCGACAGTTCAGTTAGCTTGGATCTACCATTAGCACTAAGGGGTCCTGATAGCTCGGATCTCTCATTAGCACTAAGGGGTCCTGTTAGCTTGGATCTACCATTAGCAGTGAGGGGTCCTGTTAGCTTGGATCTATCATTAGCACTAAGGGGTTCTGATAGCTTGGATCTATCATTAGCACTAAGGGGTCCTGTTAGCTTGGATCTACCATTAGCACTAAGGGGTTCTGATAGCTGGGATCTATCATTAGCAGTGAGAGGTCCTGATAGCTGGGATCTATCATTAGCAGTAAGGGGTCCTGATAGCTGGGATCTATCATTAGCAGTAAGGGTCCTGATAGCTGGGATCTATCATTAGCAGTAAGGGGTCCTGATAGCTGGGATCTATCATTAGCAGTAAGGGGTCCTGATAGCTGGGATCTATCATTAGCAGTGAGGGGTCCTAATAGCTGGGATCTATCATTAGCAGTAAGGGGTCCTGATAGCTGGGATCTATCATTAGCAGTAAGGGGTCCTGATAGCTGGGATCTATCATTAGCAGTGAGAGGTCCTGATAGCTGGGATCTATCATTAGTGAGTGGGGTCCTGATGGAAATCCTGTCAAAGACAGCAGAGAGAACATGAGAACTGTCCAGACTGAAACTGTATGGAAGAACAACGTCTTCTTGAAAAAAACATTATCAGGTCAAGGCCTGCACTGAGGAATCCATACACTTGCAAGACACAGCCGATCTGGAGACAAGAATCCAAGCCATCAAAATGTTGCGTTGCTGGCGCAAGATACTAAACAACATACTGACCACATGACAGTGGACAAATGCTCAACCCCCCCCCCCCCCCCCCCCCCCCCCCCCCCCCCCCCCCCCCCCCCCCCACACACACACACACACACCCATCCCCAGCAGCACATCGGACCATCTGAACATCTGCTGACATCAGTTAAGCAGAGAAACGTATGTTGGTGTTGCCATGTAACATGCGGCTGCTGAATTAGTCATCCGGTGAGTTGTTGAGAGAGAGAGAGAGAGAGAGAGAGAGAGAGAGAGAGAGAGAGAGAGAGAGAGAGAGAGAGAGAGAGGAGAGGAGAGAGACTGAGAAGAGAGAGAGAGAGAGAGACAGAGAGAGAGAGAGAGAGAGAGAGAGAGAGAGCGAGAGAGACTGAGAAAGAGACAGAGACAGAGAGAGAGAGAGAGAGACAGAGAGAGAGAGACTGAGAAAGAGACAGAGAGAGAGACAGAGACAGGGAGACTTAGAGTCAGAGAGAAGGTAGAGAAAAAAGACTAGGGGACTGAAGACACCGTAGAGTGAACAAGGACGTTTCCAAAATTCCAAGCCTTGGCACACAACAACTGGCGGAACTGAAGGAGCCTGGTGAACTGTTCTATAGCGTGGTGCTCCAATGACTCTTCAAGGAGTCACAGGAGAAGGGAAGAGAAGTGTTCTATAGCGTGGTGCTCCAATGACTCTTCAAGGAGTCACAGGAGAAGGGAAGAGAAGTGTTCTGTAGTGTGGTGCTCCATTGACTCTTCAAGGAGTCACAGGAGAAGGGAAGAGAAGTGTTCTACAGTGTGGTGCTCCATTGACTATTCAAGGAGTCACAGGAGAAGGGAAGAGAAGTGTTCTGTAGTGTGGTGCTCCATTGACTCTTCAAGGAGTCACAGGAGAAGGGAAGAGAAGTGTTCTACAGTGTGGTGCTCCATTGACTCTTCAAGGAGTCACAGGAGAAAGGTCTAAGGAAGAGAAGTGTTTTTACCCATGCACTTTGCCTGTGATAAATGTGGTCTGTCATCTCTCCATATACTGACTGCAGTGGATCGGGCTGTAAGCTGTCCTACTGTCCACTGACTGCAGTTAAATTGGGCTGTAAGCTGTCCTACTGTCCACTGACTGCAGTTAAATTGGGCTGTAAGCTGTCCTACTGTCCACTGACTGCAGTGGATCGGGCTGTAAGCTGTCCTGTCCACTAACTGCAATGGATCGGGCTGTAAGCTGTCCTACTGTTCACCGACTACAGTGGATTGGGCTGTAAGCTGTCTTACTCCTGTCCACTGACTGCAGTGGATCGGGCTGTAAGCTGTCCTACTGTCCACTGACTGCAGTGGATCGGGCTGTAAGCTGTCCATCTGTCCACTGACTGCAGTGGATCGGGCTGTAAGCTGTCCTACTCCTGTCCACTGACTGCAGTGGATCGGGCTGTAAGCTGTCCTACTGTCCACTGACTGCAGTGGATCGGGCTGTAAGCTGTCCATCTGTCCACTGACTGCAGTGGATCGGGCTGTAAGCTGTCCATCTGTCCACTGACTGCAGTGGATCGGGCTGTAAGCTGTCCTACTCCTGTCCACTGACTACAATGTATCAGGCTGTGTTAGCTGTCCTACTGTCCACTGATTGCAATGTATCGGGCTGTAAGCTGTCCTACTGTCCACTGACTGCAATGTATCAGGCTGTTAGCTGTCCTACTGTCCACTGACTGCAATGTATCAGGCTGTTAGCTGTCCTACTGTCCACTGACTGCAATGGATCGGGCTGTTAGCTGTCCTACTGTCCACTGACTGCAATGTATCAGGCTGTTAGCTGTCCTACTGTCCACTGACTGCAATGGATCGGGCTGTAAGCTGTCCTACTCCTGTCCACTGACTGCAATGGATCGGGCTGTAAGCTGTCCTACTGTCCACTGACTGCAATGTATCAGGCTGTTAGCTGTCCTACTGTCCACTGACTGCAATGTATCGGGCTGTTAGCTGTCCTACTGTCCACTGACTGCGATGGATCGGGTTGTAAGCTGTCCTACTGTCCACCGACTGCAGTGGATCGGGCTGTAAGCTGTCCTACTCCTGTTCACCGACTGCAGTGGATCGGGCTGTTAGCTGTCCTACTGTCCACTGACTGCAGTGGATCGGGCTGTAAGCTGTCCTACTGTCCACTGACTGCAGTGGATCGGGCTGTTAGCTGTCCTACTGTCCACTGACTGCGATGGATCGGGTTGTAAGCTGTCCTACTGTCCACCGACTGCAGTGGATCAGGCTGTTAGCTGTCCTACTGTCCACTGACTGCAATGTATCGGGCTGTTAGCTGTCCTACTGTCCACTGACTGCAGTGGATCGGGCTGTTAGCTGTCCTACTGTCCACTGACTGCAGTGGATCGGGCTGTAAGCTGTCCTACTGTCCACTGACTGCAGTGGATCGGCTGTAAGCTGTCATACTCCTGTTCACCGATTGCAGTGGATCGGTTGTTGTAAGCTGTCCTACTGTCCGCTGACTGTTCCCGGATTGGGACTGGAAGCTGTCCTACCCGTGTCCCCTGACAGAAGGACGCGAGAATTATGAGATAATTGACTGCTGCTGAGCCAAACATCATTGAGATCATGGACTGCTGGTTCAAACATCATTGAGATCATTGACTGCTGGGCCAAACATCATTGAGATCATTGACTGCTGGTTCAAACATCATTGAGATCATTGGCTGCTGGGCCAAACATCATTGAGATCACTGACTGCTGGTTCAAACATCATTGAGATCATTGGCTGCTGGGCCAAACATCATTGAGATCATTGGCTGCTGGGCCAAACATCATTGAGATCATTGACTGCTGGGCCAAACATCACTGAGATCACTGACTGCTGGGCCAAACAACAGTTAGATCATTGACTGCTGGGCCAAACATCATTGAGATCATTGACTGCTGGGCAAACATCATTGAGATCATTGACTGCTGGGCCAAACATCATTGAGATCATTGACTGCTGGGCAAACATCATTGAGATCACTGACTGCTGGGCCAAACAACAGTTAGATCATTGACTGCTGGGCCAAACATCATTGCGATCATTGACTACTGGGCCAAACAACAGTTAGATCATTGACTGCTGGGCCAAACAACAGTTAGATCACTGACTGCTGGGCCAAACATCATTGAGATCATTGACTGCTGGGCCAAACATCATTGAGATCATTGACTGCTGGGCCAAACATCATTGAGATCATTGACTGCTGGGCCAAACATCATTGAGATCATTGACTGCTGGGGTCAAACAACAGTTAGATCATTGACTGCTGGGCCAACATCATTGAGATCATTGACTACTGGGCTAAAAAACAGTTAGATCTGTGTTCTGAACGCTGACATCCTAGGAAGACCAAGGGGCTCGTCCAATGTCGTGACTGTGTGTTTTCTGCCATTGATCGGCCAAGGTGTGTGTGTGTGTGTGTGTGTGTGTGTGTGTGTGTGTGTGTGTGTGTGTGCGTGCGTGCGTGCGTGCGTGCGTGCGTGCGTGCGTGCGCGTGCGTGCGTGCGTGCGTGTGTGTGTGTGTGTGTGTGTGATCGATCGTCTGGTCCTCCACACATTGTGTGACTGCAGTGTCCCTTTGAGCAGGGGAAGCCACTCTCCCCAACGGAGTACTTAACTCTGGTTCATCTCCTTTGATGCGGAAATATCAGTCCGAATGCCCTGCACTCCTACTCCGCGGACTCCCGGCTGGGAGGTCGTGGGTTCGAATCCCATCAGAGTCATGTGGGTTTTTTTCTGCCCCGACCGGCTCCTACCCAGAGTTGAGTTTGCTGCGGGCTCAGTTGGGAAGACTGGGACCACACAGTCGAGTTTCATCCACTTAATGGATGCGTTTCTGAGAGTGTTGCTCAAATTTCCTGACCAACACTGCAGGTGCCTGTATCTCTCGGGCCTGGTTGACGCCGGGATATATTATGAAAGGAAGCGTAGAGAGTACAGCCCTGTCATGTAGTCTCAGACCGAAATGGAAATCCGTAGCATCATCTTAATCATCCTCATTCTCATCGATCAGCATTAAAAAAAAAAGTCTCAAATTCTGTGGCCCTTCATGCCCTGCTCTCATGGTGACCTCAATTTCGATGTCCTCTCCACGTCTGTGGCCTTGGTTTGGTTCCGTCGGGGGTCACCGTATCGGCGAGTCCATGGGGGCTGTCGTTGGACGGACGTGGTGGCGCCCTCCGGGGGGAGAGCTCACTCACGCCGGCTCCGCGACTAAGCAATTATTGTCGTCAGTAGGGGGCTTAGTAGGTGGGTGTCCTGCGTATGTTAGAACACCACCGAAGTGACTCGGCAGCAGTGCAGTGTCTCCTCCGGTGGGTTGCCTCTTGACGACTTGACATCGACTGCTCCCTGTGGATTGCCGGTGCCAGGGCTGCGGCGGTGCCGACCGGGCTGTGGCTGTGGACGGGGTGTCGGAATGAGCGGCGTGGCTGCACTGCCTCTGAGGTGAGTCGATTGCTCTCCAAGGTACCATTTTCGCCCGGTTCCTGAGAAATTATTCTCTTTGGAGTGTGGCCAGTCTTTGATGTGCCGCAAATTCCCCCCACACACTCATTCCCACCCTCCATTTGAAGTATGTATGTGTGCTCCCTTTACCTGACCATATCGAACGTGTTTTAGTTGACATCACATTTAAGGTGACGAGTTTAAGTTCTGCAGCACTGTTGATCATTCGAGGCGTACTGGCTTTTACCTCTTCACTGTCTGTGCTGTGTCGCTGACGTCCACTTCGGATCTTTGAGTTCATCTGTGTTCAGGATAGTGTGGCATTCCACAAAGGGTTGATGGGGTGGTAGAGGCGGCAATTACATCAGTGATTTTGATGCGCACGACTAACACTTTAAAATTTAAACGAAGAAAATTGACAGTGAACGTCCAGCCGCATCGCTTGGGATGCCATGGTCAACGTTCTGTTTGCTGTCCGATCAGGGACAATTGTAGAACTGGGGTTAGTGTTCCTGGTAGCCAGGAATGCACGTTCTAAATCCACTCCTCTCCCTCTCCCCTAGTCTCTAGGTCCCTCCACTCATCCACCCTCGTCCCATTCCTCTCACCTTCTTTCTCCGCTCTCCAAACGTTAGCTCCCTGGGTGTGTTCATTTGTCAGGCGATGGAACCCTCAGCAGTGTATATGGCAAGTAGTGTATGACGTGTTCTACAGTTGGGTCGTATACGTGGTACATTTTAAACTCATATGTGTAATCAAGCGAAACTACGTAATCATACGGCAGTCTGTATCTAAGTGCCTTTGTGAGCGCTTATATCTCTGGTAAACTTTAACGTTGGTATTTTCTAAGTATTAGTGTTATCAAACTTGAGACTTTAGCAGCCATTCCACATGTGAAAATGCCACTGAATCTGAATGGCTGTAAACATGAGATTGCCATTTTCAGCAACAATTTCTATATAACAAAATTGACCTTTTCCACATGTGAAAATGCCACTGAATCTGAATGGCTGTAAACATGAGATTGCCATTTTCAGCAACAATTTCTATATATAACAAAATTGACCTTTTTCTCTGACATTTTGGCCACTTATAAAGACCGCCGCACAGAAGGATCAAGACACGTTTAACGATGTTTATATCCAAAAGCAGTGACGCACGTCAAGTGACATTTTGGGAAGACCGGACAATTTAATGAGATGTCTGTCAGGCGGAGGTGTTGATGAAACATAAACAAAGGCCACTTGTATCTTACCAAATGTAGCAAAGTATCACATACATATTACTAGATATCGGACCAATGAAGGCCACTTACATCTTACCAAGTGTTGCGAAGTATCATATACACATTACTTGATATAGGACCAACAAAGGCCACTTGTATCTTACAAATGTAGCAAAGTATCATGAATCTAGCAAATGAAACCACATTCTACCGACCACTGAAACAATCTTAATAGTTTCAACAATCAAACGTTTTCACAGAAAACTATTAAAATTGTTTGAATGGTCATTAGAACGTCGTTTCACTTGTAAGATTCATGATACAGAAAAAAAGTGACCAAAGTTGGTTCAACATTTGTATACATGATGAATTTTACCCTTGTTGCCCAAAATACAGAAAGTTAGTACAATTCCTGTCATCTGTGTTGGATCAAACCCAGGTCTCTATGTTCAATATTGTTGGTGACGCACACTTAGAATACATAAGCGAAACGTGAGCTTTCAAGGCAAAAGCAGCAGCAGCAAGGAGCGAGAATGGCAGTCAGGAGACAAGATGAGTGGGCGAGGGAGGGGGGGGGGGGGGGGGGGGGGGGGGGGGGGGTGAGGAGAGAAAGAGGAGCAGGGAAGTATGTGAGGGAAGTGTGAATGCCTGGGAGCGGGGGGGGGAGGAAAGGGGAGCAGGGCAGTGAGGCGCTGCGCGTGGTTGTTGTGGCCACACGCCACAATTAAGATGTTGCACTACATCACTATATAATCCATGTATTTCACTATATAATCCATGTAAATCACCATATAATCCATGTAAATCACTATATAATCCATGTATTTCACTATATAATCCATGTACATCATTACATAATCCATGTATTTCACTACATAATCTATGTAACTCACTATGTAATCCATGTAAATCACTATATAATCCGTGTATTTCACTATATAATCCATGTATTTCACTATATAATTCATGCAAATCACTATATAATCCATGTATTTCACTATATAATCCATGTAAATCAAATCACTATATAATCCATGTAAATCACGATATAATCCATGCAAATCACTACACAATCCATGTAAATAACTATATAATCCATGTAACTCACTATATAATCCATGTAAATCACGACATGATCCATGTAAATCACGATATAATCCATGTAATTTACAATGTAACCCATGTAATCCACTAATTAATCCATGTAAACGTCTTGAGGCCCGCCATAATGATGAGCCAGCATTGAATGTTAGATTGATAATGGATCAAAAGTACAAATCTCCACCAATAAGTTTCCTTGTTTGGGGGGGGGGGGGGGGGGGGGGGGGGGGGGGGGGGGGGGGGGGGGGGGATTCCCACCGATGATATAACATACAATCTTTAAATGCACGACCTTTTAGGCCTCACCTGTTTTACTATTTCCACCCATGACATAGCATACAATCTTCAAATGAACGACCTTTTAGGTCTCACCTGTTTTAGGATTTCCACCGATGACATAATATACAATCTTCAAATACACGACCTTTTAGGTCATATTTTAGGCCTATGCACTCATCAGTGACCCTATCTTTGCGCCATGTGGTAGCCCCCAAATAGTCCCATTCCTTTTATTTTAATCTGTCTGCTTGGAACCAAATGGCTTGTACCTTGATGACGGCATGAAAGCAAGATAATCAACTTTCAGACAGAATAACCATTCTCAAAACAATCTAAATGCGCCAGTCTATAAATACTCGACTCTTTAAGTGACGTCCTTGGCGCATTAATCTTGGTGTGTAGCCTGCATTATACGCTAGTTTCCATCTTTGATGCTGGCAGGTGGAAAGAGGACACACGTCACGCCTGAGACAACGAGGGAGGAACGGAAATGGATGGGAAAGTGGAGACGTCATTAAAATACCGCGTGAACTGTCAGAATAGAAGAAAGAACGTAAACATCACAGTCGACTATTTGAGTACTGTGGCGGCAGCTGCAACGCCTTTGCAGGTGAAACATGTATACTGGCCAACCGTATACCACTACAGCTGACATATATATATATATATATATATATATATATATATATATATATATATATATATATATATATATATATATATATATATATATATATATAGCTTAAGAAGTCACGATGGTCGTGAACAGTTATTCCTTTTTATAATTTCGGAAAGGATGTGTGTGTCTCCAGCAACGTAATGTTGGTAGCCACATAAGAGTAGAAAAGGTAGGTAGATTTTGAGGAAACGGTAGAATATCGACAGGTGTGTGTGTGTGTGGGGGGGGGGGGGGCGGTATTTTGTCACCACGTGCACTTTCAATATGCGTCACTTTTGACTTTGTTTCTGTTTTATTCATTCAGGCATTGCACTGCTACAATGCTACACTGAAGATAAGAGTCTGACCTGAGGAGAGCAGTAAGCTTCGTCCAGTGAGGACAGGATTTTCATCAGAGAAACAAGAACCAGGTGTCTCTCTCCCTCCTTATTTGTCAGATGCAGAGGGTAGTCTCATTCTGGTTCCCATAGCGACACCACTATTTGTGTTTGTTGAATTTAACGCTGGTGAGGATGAAGACTAGTTCTGCAAGCCTTACCAGTGTTGATGGTTGTGGCTGGTGGTGGTGGTGAGGATGAAGACTAGCAAGTCTTACCAGTGTTGTTGCTGGTGGTTGTAGTTAGCTAGGTGACCGTTTGTCCCGCAAGCAAGGAAGGTCCTTCAGTCAATCAGAAAGGAAGTGTGGCAACACAGACACAACATCCAGTGGGAAGAGGAGGCTGGGTCGGAAAGTGGGCTCTCTATTGAAGGAGATGATGGAGTTGAGTGTGTTAGTTGTCAGAAGCAAAATGGGACCCCCACCCCCACCCCCACCCCCATGCCTGCCTTTTTCGTGGGATTCCTGAAACACCCGCCTGCTTCATTCGTACACAGGCCAGACCCCAGAACCAAAAAAAAAAGATACATCGGTGACGGGCTGGGGGCCACATGCATACCAGAACAAGACTCATTCAGCTGTCTCAGCTGTATGCCCACCCTTCACCCATCCATTCAAACTTCAGTTTCCTACAGACCAAATTTTCAGAAGTGTGAGCAGGCTAGCATTGTAAAGGTGATTCACCTTTCACAAGTGCATGCGGCAAAGTATTGTGCTGAATGTTCCACCGTTCTGAAAGTACTGTATGATATTCCACTGTATTCAGTAAGTCATGGGACATAGTTACACAATGTACTTTACCTTTCTGCAGGGCATGCATAGTAGAGGGTTGCACAGAGAGCTAGGGTAAGCGACAGTAGGCAATTGGGGGTGAGGGGTATGGTGATGTTACAGAGCTAAGGGAAAGTGCGGCGAGAGAGAGAGAGAGAGAGAGAGAGAGAGAGAGAGAGAGAGAGAGAGAGAGAGTTCTACTAATTCATATTTTAACAGATCTAAATGACATTTTCCCCAGTTTTTGGTCTTTTATTTCTCTGTAAGTTGACGGTATACTATTACCGTTGCTAAATGTCAGAGCAATCAACGGTTCACCTGACAACAAACTGTTTTCAGTCGGTCAGTCGTACGATGTGCTCCAGTTCCGATGTCCTGGCTCACTGATGGCTGCGGTGTATGGTCAGACGACACACCTGACCAAAGGTCAGCTGTGCAGGGTGGGTGGGGGGAGTGGGGGTGGAGCTGATGATTAACTCTCTTGTCTGGAGTCCTGAAGGGCTGCCCTCCAGACGATGTCTTTTCCTCCCTTCCGTTTCTGGTGGACTGTGACTCTGGTGAGAGCTTTGTCGGCGGCTAAGAAAAGCCATGCCTGTTCTGCTCCAACCAATCAGCTTGAAGCATAGAAGGTTTGGGATGCTTGGGCATTTTCTACAATTCGGATGTTGGGTCAAAATGCTAGTGGTGTGTGCTTACCAATCATAATGCAAGATGAAAGGCTATCCTACACACGATTCCTATGAGGACGACAAATCGATGCAAGACTGAAGGCTATTTCACACGGAGTTCCTAACAAGACGACAATCTGATGCAATACTAAAGGCCATTCCACACAGGAATACCTAACAGGACGATGATCCGATGAAATACTAAATGCCATTCCACACAGGAATACCTAACAGGACGACAATCTGACACCTGGAGCACACACCGATATCACACTGACAAATCGTATAGTGATGGCCTGTACTAGCTAACCAGACTGGAAATAAATTAAAGCGTAGCTAATGCATCCTCACCAAGCTCGTCTCCCATCTCCCAGCCAAAATATAGAAGGCTATTACTGACTCTTGAACACAGAGAGAAACGGAGCCAAAGATAGAAACCACTGACATTTCAAATTGTGAATATTCTGAAGATGGAAATGGCGAAGGACAAGGAAAACGAAACCATTTCAGTGTATTTCAAATGTCAAATTTGCCTGGAGTTAACGCCCCCCCCCCCCCCCCCCCCCCCCCCCGCCCACACCCCATCCCCCCCCTCCCCCCCTCCTCTCCCCCCCACCCCTCTAGTTACCTAACGCATGAGCAATTTTTGCTCTTCATTTATCGATCAAGTTTTCTTTGCAGTCAGAAGGAAAATGAAAATGAAGGTAAATGAGAATAGAGAAGAAAAAGAACGAGTGAAAAAGAAAGAGGAAGAGGCATTTTTCGAACACATATTGACGACAGTTCTTTTTAATATTCATCTTACCATGCATGTTACTTTCCAAAAATACACTAAAACAAACAATTGAGTAGAAAAACACACACCATCTAACAACCGATTTATAAAACAATCATGCATAAAAAGATAGAGTGTAGCTTCTAACCCGTGCCCTGAAGGATGACCCATCAGCCAGCTAGATGCTCAGAGCTCACTATCAATAAAAAGTCAGAATTCAGTGTGGATGATAGTCATAGCTCAGTGTGGATGATGTTTATAACTAAGTGTAGATTATTTTGAATCATGATGTATATTCATTGTCCCATGATTCTCTCTCAAAAATGATTGTCGGTCAATGCCTTACATCATGCTGACATCAGGCCGTGTCAGTTGCAGTCAGCGGTCCTGTCTATGGAGATTTAACTTGTAGCCAGGATCCTGATCATGTCCACGTCCTTCCTCCACTCCAACCATGCTGTTTATCATCCTGTGAAGCGTGTAGACTGTAGCTGACACATGGAGAGACAGTGACAGCAGCCTGCCCCATCCTCACAGCCTGTAAAGCCTACAGACTGTAGCTGACATGCAGGACATCTTCACAGCCTGTAAAGCCTGCAGACTATAGCTGACATACAGAACATCACAGCCTGTAAAGCCTGCAGACTGTAGCTGACACACAGCACAGTGACACCCATCCTCACAGCCTGTAAAGCCTGTAGACTGCCGCTGCTGACACAGCACAGTGACACTCCATCCTCACAGCCTGTAAAGCCTGCAGATTGCAGCGGACACACAGCACAGTGACATCCATCCTCACAGCCTGTAAAGCCTGCAGACTGTCGCTGCTGACACAGCACAGTGACACCCCATTCTCACAGCCTGTAAAGCCTGCAGACTGTAACTGATACACAGCACAGTGACACCCCCATCCTCACAGCCTGTAAAGCCTGCAGACTGTAACTGATACATAGCACAGTGTGACACCCCATCCTCACAACCTGTAAAGCCTGCAGACTGTAACTGATACACAGCACAGTGACACCCCATCCTCACAGCCTGTAAAGCCTGCAGACTGCAGCGGACACACAGCACAGTGACACCCCCATCCTCACAGCCTGTAAAGCCTGCAGACTGCAGCGGACTCAAAGCAATGTGACGCTCCATCCTCACAGCCTGTAAAGCCTGCAGACTGCAGCGGACTCACAGCACAGTGACACTCCATCCTCACAGCCTGTAAAGCCTGCAGACTGCAGCGGACTCACAGCACAGTGACACCCCATCCTCACAGCCTCAGGAGACGGGCAGAGGAAGCGGAAAGCGTGCTGATGCATACCGGAAGGAATGAGGGAAAACGTAGTGGTTTGATTTGCGCTGCTGCTGATGAGGATGCTGATAATACGATAGCTGGAGGCTTTGGCCAACATGTGATCAGTCACGAACATACTGACAGTCTCTACAATTGTCCACACCAGGACCTCCACGAGAGAAAGCAGAGTCTTTTTCTGATGTGCGGTGCGTTAGCAAGCAGCGTTCATTTTCGTGTATGGCTGTGCATTTCCAACATGGATTTTCTTTTCTTTTTTTTCTGTTGTTTTTTTGTTTTGCTATCACTGGGATTAAAACATTGTGTCATGTTTCACGTATGTCTTTGGCAATGTCGGATTGTTGATTTAATATGTTAATTTTCCAAGCAAAAACATTTATGTCCGCCTCAAGTTACACACACACACACACACACACACACACACACACACACACACACACACACACACACACACACACACACACACACACACACACATGCGTGCGCGTGTGTGTGTTCGTCAGTTTACGTATATGTTTTTAAACGTTATCATCTGTACCTTTTTATTTGTCTTTCATTTAATGACACGAGTCCCAAAGACGGTCTACGACCGAAATATCGACTGTTTCTATTTGTTTGTTTCTTTTTTTTTCTTGCAGATCTTCAGAACATCCTCACGGAAAATTATTTGTGAAATGAACTGAGCGTTTTTATGTGATAATGGGCAAAGCATAAAGTGATTACAAAAATATTGGCAACAATTTCTCGCGGTTCTGTCTGCTGAATGTTTTTTTCTGCTGTCACACGAAGTTGTTTCAGCAAATATCTCCGTTCTGTGTGTTTTGTTCCAATCACTTCACCAGAACATTATGTGCAGATGTTTATGAGTTATTCTCTACCTTCGCTTACAGTTGTTTCTTTTGATTAGTTAATGATCAATGTTCAACGTCGTCTATTCAGACATACTCTTTAATATCTCTTTTTTTAACGTCATTAGCACAAGAATATCCTCTCTCTCTCTCTCTCTCTCTCTCTCTCTCTCTCTCTCTCTCTCTCTCTCTCTCTCTCTCTCTCTCTCTCTCTCTCTTAACGGGGCAAGGGCCGGATGAAAAAAAGCATGTCTTTGCTTATCTGTTACCCTTGGAAATAAAGATTATCATCATCATCATCATCATCATCATCATCATCATCATCATCATCATCATCATCATCTCTCTATGTACACGTGTGCGTATGGATGTGTATAGTTATATTCGCACGCGCGAGCGCGCGCAGGTGTTTTAGTTTGTGTGTGTGTGTGTGTGTGTGTGTGTGTGTGTGTGTGTGTGTGTGTGTGTGTGTGTGTGGTGTGTGTGTGTGAGCGCGCGCGCGTGTGCGCTTGTATGAAACTTAATTAAAGGGAACACAGACCACACACACACACACACACACACACACACACACACACACACACACACACGCATACACGCACGCACGCACGCACGCACCCACGCACGCACGCACGCACGCACACACACACACACACACACACACACACCACACACATACATAAACACAATGTCTACAGTCACGCACGTGTGACGAGACATTAAATCGATATTCAGCCAACCATCAGACCAAGCATACGAAGCGTGATATTCAGATGCCTTTAAACGAAACATCAGTCAACAGTTTTTTGGTTTTAATGAACGTAACTGAGTAATCCAAAAATGTACCCATTTGCTTTCCAAACTTGTTTTTAAATTTAGAAACCTTAACATTGAAAGGGGGCTTAGTAGGTAGTCAATATAAATATGAGGGTGGCTGAAGTCATGTGATGCCTTGACGTCACGTAATGGCAGGCACCAAACGTTTAAAAAAAAAACATTGATGTGTACATAAAACATGAGAGGGTATATTTTAGAGAAAAGTCTAGGAGTAGAAAAGGAACTGGAGAGCGAGAGGTCTTGGACTTGGCAGTCTTTCATACCAGCACCGTTGACAGCAGCATCCGCAGAAAGTAGTCATTGTCTTCCAGTTGTGTTTATACTGGTGTGCTCAGTCAGAAAAGACTATCTATCGAAAGTGTGTGCACCCCTCGAATGTTAGTTTGTGCTTGATGCTCATTCGGTCCTCAAAGACATGACGTGATGTTGGTTCTCTGTGTGAAGCTGCTCAATCACGAGGTATGTTCAGAGTTGATAGAAAGCACAGAGTGTTGGTGTTTGTGGGTACCAACGATATGGGGAGATAATGGCTCTGAACTGGAGCGACACTGGACCCTAAGCAAACAGCGGTGCCAGGGGTGATAGCACAAGGATGCTCCTCTGCCAGTGGTACCAGACTGGCTTCCCTCGTGACTGGAGTTACAGAGCACAGAACTACCGCGAAAAGCTGAGGGTGAGGTCCTCATCAACAAACAACAAACAAAACGCGCACGTGTTCCGTCTTAAAAGGTTTTCTCTGTCCATCTGTCTGTGTGTCCGTGTGTCTGTCTGTCTGTCTGTGTCTGGCTGGCTGGCTGGCTCTCTCTCTATCTCTCTCTCTCTCTCTCTCTCTCTCTCTCTCTGTCTCTGTTTCCCCAAAACTCTCTCTCCCCTCTCTCTCTCTCTCTCTCTCTCTCTCTGCTTCCCCCCCCCCCCCCCCCCAATCCCCCCCCCCCATCTCTCTTCTCTCTCTCTCCTCCCCCTCCCCCTCCCCCCTCCATTCTCTCTCTCTCTCTCTCTCTCTCTCTCTCTCTCTCTCTCTCTCTCTCTCTCTCTCTCTCTCTCCTTAGAATCAGACTTTCTAAAAAACCCCAGGGCATTATTAAACTTCAGTACTCTAACAAAGACTTTCTAAACGTGCATAATCAATGGACCTTTAACAGTCAGTTTGTTTAATCTGCATCAGCTCATCGAAATTCCATCTAGACTCACGCCTTATTCAAAGACACTTCTTGAACACATTTACATTTCAGATAATACTGACATATTAGAAGCCTGCGTTCCAATCCTAAAGTGTGGTGATCATTATCCAGTCTGTGTCACATGGTCAAAAATGGGGAACTAAAATCCCCAAACCTGGACACAAAACCATAACCTACAGCTGCTTTACAAACTATTACAACCACACAGCCAGCACTTCCTGCTCAACTTACTAAGTGAAAAACTCCTCAGACTCCAACATAACAGGTCCAGATCTATCATTGGAATTTTCGATCACATGTACAGAAATACATGGTAGACACACTCCTCTGAAAACTGGTACGTTAAAGACACAGGAAGCAGGCTAGTCCATCTTAAAAATGTTCGGAAAGAACATGGGCTACGAAGATCGATCAACAATACTCAGAAATGTCATATAAATTCATGGCATCGCAGAAAAAAATACTATCGAGACCTAATCCTTTCAAATCGTAGGCCAAACGTGGTGTGAAGAGCAATAAACGAGCTTATAAGTAACCAACTTTCATATCAATGTAATGAAAGACATTTCTGTCGAACAAAAAACACCCACTTTTGCGCAATGCCAAGAAAATTTGTCACAATAAAATGAATAAAAAATGTTTTTGAGGATTCTCAGATTTTAAAATAAAGAAAACTGAACAAATATCCACAACGTTTCGGTCATAGACTGTCTTCAGGAGTTGTGACATAAAAAGAAAAACAAATCAATAATATAGGTGAAGAAGGGCGTTGACAGAGGCATAGTAGTAGAGTACACGAAAAGAATACGAAAAAAATGCTTGTTCTGTTTTCCTTTTTTTAAAAATCTTCTGAGAATCCTCAAAGACATTTATTATTCATTTTTACTTGAAGATCTGCGGTCAGAAATCTGTTTTATTATTGTCACAACAGATTCCTCCAAATCTAACGGTCTTCAATAACTGAAACAAATACCGGTATTGCCACGATCAAAACATCACGTCTAAACTGTATATCCCACCAATGACAATATTTGAGGTTTTATCATTTCCTAATGCCCCAAAGAACCAATAACAGTACTTGTTTTATCATTGGCTAATGATCCCACCAATGACAATGCTGGAGGTTTTATCATTGTCTAATGCCCTAAACACAATGAGAGTATTGGAGGTTTTATCATTGCTTAATGATCCCACCAATGACAGTATTGGAGGTTTTATCATTGCCTAATGCCCCAAAGAACCAATCACAGTATTGGAGGTTGTATCATTGCCCTAATGCCCCAAAGAACCAATCACAGAATTGGAGGTTTTATCATTGCCTAATGCCCCAAAGAACCAATCACAGCATTGGAGGTTTTATCATTGCCTAATGCCCCAAAGAACGAATGACAGTATTGGAGGTTTCATCATTGCCTAATGATCCCACAAATGACAGTATTGGAGGTTTTGTCATTGCCTAATGATCCCACCAATGACAGTATTGGAGGTTTAACATTGCCTAATGATCCCACCAATGACAGTATTGGAGGTTTTATCATTGCCTAATGATCCCACCAATGAGAGTATTGGAGGTTTTATCATTGCCTAATGCCCCAAAGAACCAATCACAGTATTGGAGGTTTCATCATTGCCTAATGCCCCAACGAACCAATGACAGCATTGAAGGTTTTTTCATTGCCTAATGATTCCACCGATGACAGTATTGGAGTTTTGTCATTGCCTAATGATCCCACCAATGATAGTATTGGAGGTTTTGTCATTGCCTAACGCCCCAAAGAATCAATCACTATATTGGAGGTTTTGTCATTGCCTAATGCCCCAAAGGATCAGGTACCAGCGCAGTGGATAGTGCAGACATCAAAGTTCTCAAAGTCTCAGTCCAGGTAATTACAGACATCAAAGTTCTCAAAGTCTCAGTCCAGGTAATTACAGACATCAAAGTTCTCAAAATCTCAGTCCAGGTAATTACAGACATCAAAGTTCTCAGTCTCAGTCCAGGTAATTACAGACATCAAAGTTCTCAAAGTCTCAGTCCAGGTAATTACAGACATCAAAGTTCTCAAAGTCTCAGTCCAGTCAGACACGTTATCATACATCTTCAATCGGTGCATTGACATTCGCTATTCTTCCAGTCGTTAAAAAAGGCAGAATGTATACCCACTTACAAGACAAGGCACAAGTCAGACCCTGGAAAAACTGTGGACCACTTTTAATCATCTCCACTGTTTCCAAACCTTCAGAAAAACACATAAACAAGCACACATTACACCGCTTGAATACCTAACAGTTGCTACTCCCTGGACAATCTTTGTTCCAACAAGGCTCTAATCAACCTGATTAATGAGTGGCTAAATAGTATCAACAACAAAAACATATTGTGGTGTCCTGTTGATTGGAAAAAAGGCATGGGACGTGACTGACCATCAGTTCCTTTTGATGAAACGAAAAATGTATGGCTCATCGACAAACATTACACAGCTTTTTCACTCATATTTAACGAACAGGCAACAGTGTTTAAAAACGGATACAACTATCGCCACATTTAAAGCCCATTCACTATGGCGTCCCACACGGTTCTCCTCTCCTGAGTCCCTGATTGTTCAAAATGTACTTTAATGACCTACTTCTCCACACGTCAAATCTACATGTGAATTCAGAGTCCCTTATTGTTCAATATGTACATTAATGACCTACTTCTCCATATCAATTATACATGTGAACTCTTAGCGGATAATATGACAAAACACAAAAAATAATTCTGTTGTTACTGTTCTTGCAAATCTCCACAAGAACGAGCACTCTATTATATGTAGCTTTACCCAAAAAAACTAATCTGTGCTTATTATAACCAGGCACAAAAGACAAAAATATCTCAACTAAACTCCTTCTACTGCATGTTAAAGATGAACCTGCTGAACAGGCTGCAAACCACAAAGTACCTTGAATAACAGTTAACACTATTAGCTGGCACCCTCAGATAATCTCTCTGTGCAGAAGAATTCTACAGAAAGTCTCTCAACTCTATGATCAAACTCAACTCTATAATCAAACGCTTTCTTGATCTTCTGTCGCACTAGCTTTTCTCTTCGGTCCCAATGTTCAGTTACACAGACTACGCGTCTCCTCTATGGGGCTGTGCTAGCGCTACACGCTGAAACCATTGCTGAACTTACACAAACGGGCTCTCAGACTCGTCTTTCAAAAGACGAAAGTAATCTGTTTGGACTCAGACGATAAAGTGGTTCAAATTCTCCCCTTAAGCCGAAGACTACAATACAACAGAGGGATTATAATGCACGAGACTGTGTGGGGAAAACACCCTCAATATTAAGTTACAGATGCTCAATTCATCTTCAAAGACCCCAGCTAAGATTCATATTCCTGTTCCAGAGATTGGCTTATTCAAATCCAGTTTGACATTTAGGCTTCTGTTGATGGAACTCGCTCTCTGGAGCAATCAAACTGCACCAGTGCATATCAACCTTCAAAGAGCACATGCCTTATTTCATCCACCTCCATATTCCGCGATAAACACCCTCACCACCATCACCACTACACACACTCTTCGCCCAACATATTTACCCGGCCAGTTATGACGATGTGTTGTTTTGAAAAATGCAGATGACATCCACAGTTTTTACATGCTTTAGTCCTCATTCCATTTAGAAAGCTCGTGTGTGTGTGTGTGTGTGTGTGTGTGTGTGTGTGTGTGTGTGTGTGTGTGTGTGTGTGTGTGTGTGTGTGTGTGTGTGAGAGAGAATGTGTGTGTGTGTGTGTGTGTGTGTGTGTGTGTGTGTGTGTGTGTGTGTGTGTGTGTGTGTGTGTGTGTGTGTGTGTTTATATCATGTGTGTGTCTTTCCTTCTTTTTTCATATCATGGCTTCTAGTCATTATTTTCTTTTAAGTGTATTCTTACGTGACTCTCTCTCTCTCTCTCTCTCTCTCTCTCTCTCTCTCTCTCTCTCATTTGTCAGTTAGTCAAGGGGGGGTCGGGGAACGGGGAAGGGGCGGGGAAAGTTCCGGGTGGTGATGGTGGTGGTGGTGGTGAACATCATGGCAGCACCATTCCAAATGGGCCAGGAAAACAGACATTGATGGGACGGGGGCTGGTCCCATCAGCCTGGAGTTCCACTCCCTCTGCTGTCTCCTGGACTGACGATGCCACTGACCACTGGGCTATATAGCGAATGGCAGACTACCTCGTCTGGTGCATCACTCACCACTGTCTGCGTGACTGGGAAAGGCAAGTGGACTGGACTGACGATGCCGCTGACCACTGACCGACCATACAGTGAGTGGCAGACTGCCCCGTCCGGCACATCACCCACCACTGTCTGTGGTGAGAAGGAAAGGCAAGTGGTCTGGACTGACGATGTCACTGACCACTGGCCACACAGTGAACTGCAGACTGCCCCGTCTGGAGCATCACCCTCCACTGTCTGCGGTGAATGAGAAAGACAACTGTACCTCACTGCCTATGTATGTAAGAAAGATAGGTGAAGAAGGGAAGGAAGAGAGAGAGAGAGAGAGAGAGAGAGAGAGAGAGAGAGAGAGAGAGGCAGACAGACAAACAGACAGATAGACATAAAGACAGATAGGCAAGCAGGCAGACAGACAGGAGCTAACAGGCAGGAAGACTGACAGACAGACAGACAGACAGACAGACAGACAGATAGATGGAGGGGGGGGGGGGGGACACCAGATGCCAGCACATATCAGCGATATAAGGACCCTATGTACAGTGCAGAACATTCACACTCAGCCACCAGACTTGCTTTAATTGCAGGGAGACGTGATCATGTCTCACCCCTTCACTGGCGTCCCATCAACAACAGAAGTCAACACAGCCTTCCCCCATTGGAACCACAGTCCTTCACGGCAACAGAAGTCAACACAGCCTTCCCCCATTGGAACCACAGTCCTTCACGGCAACAGAAACAGCCTTCCCCCATTGGAACCACAGTCCTTCACGGCAACAGAACAGCAGCTTCCCCCATTGGAACCACAGTCCTTCACGGCAACAGAAGTCAACACAGCCTTCCCCCATTGGAACCACAGTCCTTCACGGCAACAGAAGTCACACAGCCTTCCCCCATTGGAACCACAGTCCTTCACGGCAACAGAAGTCAACACAGCCTTCCCCCATGGAACCACAGTCCTTCACGGCAACAGAAGTCAACACAGCCTTCCCCCATTGGAACCACAGTCCTTCACGGCAACAGAAGTCAACACAGCCTTCCCCCATTGGAACCACAGTCCTTCACGGCAACAGAAGTCAACACAGCCTTCCCCCATTGGAACCACAGTCCTTCACGGCAACAGAAGTCAACACAGCCTTTCCCCCATTGGAACCACAGTCCTTCACGGCAACAGAAGTCAACACAGCCTTCCCCCATTGGAACCACAGTCCTTCACGGCAACAGAAGTCAACACAGCCTTCCCCCATTGGAACCACAGTCCTTCACGGCAACAGAAGTCAACACAGCCTTCCCCCATTGGAACCACAGTCCTTCACGGCAACAGAAGTCACACAGCCTTCCCCCATTGGAACCACAGTCCTTCACGGCAACAGAAGTCAACACAGCCTTCCCCCATTGGAACCACAGTCCTTCACGGCAACAGAAGTCAACACAGCCTTCCCCATTGGAACCACAGTCCTTCACGGCAACAGAAGTCAACACAGCCTTCCCCCATTGGAACCACAGTCCTTCACGGCAACAGAAGTCAACACAGCCTTCCCCATTGGAACCACAGTCCTTCACGGCAACAGAAGTCAACACAGCCTTCCCCCATTGGAACCACAGTCCTTCACGGCAACAGAAGTCAACACAGCCTTCCCCCATTGGAACCACAGTCCTTCACGGCAACAGAAGTCAACACAGCCTTCCCCCATTGGAGCCACAGTCCTTCACGGCAACAGAAGTCAACACAGCCTTCCCCCATTGGAACCACAGTCCTTCACGGCAACAGAAGTCAACACAGCCTTCCCCCATTGGAACCACAGTCCTTCACGGCAACAGAAGTCAACACAGCCTTCCCCCATTGGAGCCACAGTCCTTCACGGCAACAGAAGTCAACACAGCCTTCCCCCATGGAGCCACAGTCCTTCACGGCAACAGAAGTCAACACAGCCTTCCCCCATTGGAACCACAGTCCTTCACGGCAACAGAAGTCAACACAGCCTTCCCCCATTGGAACCACAGTCCTTCACGGCAACAGAAGTCAACACAGCCTTCCCCCATTGGAACCACAGTCCTTCACGGCAACAGAAGTCAACACAGCCTTCCCCCATTGGAACCACAGTCCTTCACGGCAACAGAAGTCAACACAGCCTTCCCCCATTGGAACCACAGTCCTTCACGGCAACAGAAGTCAACACACACACCAGCCTTCCCCCATTGGAACCACAGTCCTTCACGGCAACAGAAGTCAACACAGCCTTCCCCCATTGGAACCACAGTCCTTCACGGCAACAGAAGTCAACACAGCCCTTCCCCCATTGGAACCACAGTCCTTCACGGCAACAGAAGTCAACACAGCCTTCCCCCCATTGGAACCACAGTCCTTCACGGCAACAGAAGTCAACACAGCCTTCCCCCATTGGAACCACAGTCCTTCACGGCAACAGAAGTCAACACAGCCTTCCCCCATTGGAACCACAGTCCTTCACGGCAACAGAAGTCAACACAGCCTTCCCCCATTGGAACCACAGTCCTTCACGGCAACAGAAGTCAACACAGCCTTCCCCCATTGGAACCACAGTCCTTCACGGCAACAGAAGTCAACACAGCCTTCCCCCATTGGAACCACAGTCCTTCACGGCAACAGAAGTCAACACAGCCTTCCCCCATTGGAACCACAGTCCTTCACGGCAACAGAAGTCAACACAGCTTTCCCCCATTGGAACCACAGTCCTTCACGGCAACAGAAGTCAACACAGCCTTCCCCCATTGGAACCACAGTCCTTCACGGCAACAGAAGTCAACACAGCCTTCCCCCATTGGAACCACAGTCCTTCACGGCAACAGAAGTCAACACAGCCTTCCCCCATGGAACCACAGTCCTTCACGGCAACAGAAGTCAACACAGCCTTCCCCCATTGGACCACAGTCCTTCACGGCAACAGAAGTCAACACAGCCTTCCCCATTGGAACCACAGTCCTTCACGGCAACATAATTCAACACAGCCTTCCCCCATTGGAACCACAGTCCTTCACGGCAACAGAAGTCAACACAGCCTTCCCCCATTGGAACCACAGTCCTTCACGGCAACAGAAGTCAACACAGCCTTCCCCCATTGGAACCACAGTCCTTCACGGCAACAGAAGTCAACACAGCACTCCCCCATTGGAACCACAGTCCTTCACGGCAACAGAAGTCAACACAGCACTCCCCCATTGGAACCACAGTCCTTCACGGCAACAGAAGTCAACACAGCCTTCCCCATTGGAGCCACAGTCCTTCACGGCAACAGAAGTCAACACAGCCTTCCCCCATTGGCACCACAGTCCTTCACGGCAACAGAAGTCAACACAGCCTTCCCCCATTGGAACCACAGTCCTTCACGGCAACAGAAGTCAACACAGCCTTCCCCCATTGGAACCACAGTCCTTCACGGCAACATAATTCAACACAGCATTCCCCCATTGGAGCCACAGTCCTTCACGGCAACATAATTCACACAACACATCCCCCATTGGAGCCACAGTCCTTCACGGCAACATAATTCAACACAGCATTCCCCCATTGGAGCCACAGTCCTTCACGGCAACAGAAGTCAAAACAGCCTTCCCCCATTGGAACCACAGTCCTTCACGGCAACAGAAGTCAACACACAGCCTTCCCCCATTGGAACCACAGTCCTTTCACGGCAACAGAAGTCAACACAGCACTCCCCATTGGAACCACAGTCCTTCACGGCAACAGAAGTCAACACAGCACTCCCCCATTTGAACCACAGTCCTTCACGGCAACAGAAGTCAACACAGCATTCCCCCATTGGAACCACAGTCCTTCACGGGGTTTTCCCCTGTCTACCTGCCGACATCTGTCTCCACTCCATGCATCTGTCTCTGCTCCATGCTGGCAGCTGCGATCATCTGCACAACTTCATGTTTTGTCTACACCTCACGCTCAAAGGAAAACTGTTGGCTGTGGCTGGTATTTCGCTGGTCAGGCACCATTGCTCTGGAATTCATCAACAACCTGTTCCACATCTGTTTTAAGCAGTCAGCTCCCTTATCACTGTCCGGAACATCGCGATGCAAGTGCAAGTGTGTATGTCTGTGCGACGGAGACGATTGTTACAGGCAGGTGTTAGGGTATTTCATCCAAGACACCAAACACACACAGGAGGATAATGTTGGAGAACGATGACATTTTAGGTAGGAAACAGGCTGGCAAACTGAGACACTGAGGGGCCAAATTGTCACAGTCAGGAGGGCGGGGGGAGAGAGATGATAATGAGGTAAAGTGACACACTGAGGAGTGCTATATTGGCGCATACTGACACACTGACGAGGGCAATAGTGGGGCATACTGACACACTGAAGAGGGCAATATTGGGTATACAGACACGCTGAGGAGGGCAATATTGGGGCATACAAACACACTGAGGAGGGCAATGTGGAACATGCAGACACACTGAGGAGGGCAATGTGGGGGCATACTGACACGCTGGGGTAGGCAATAAGGGGCCTACTACTGACACACTGAGAAGGGCAATATGGGGCATTCTGACACACTGAGGGGGGGGGGGGGGGCAATACGGGGCACACTGACACACTGAGGAGGGAAATATCGGGGCATACTGACACTCTGAGCAGGGTAATGTGGGGGCATACCGACACACTGAGGAGGGCAATATTGGGACATACTGACACGCGCTGAGGAGGGCAATATTGGGGCATACTGACACACTGGGGAGGGCAATGTGGGCGGAGGGCACATTGACACACTGAGAAGGGCAATATGGGGCATACTGACACACTGAGAAGGCCAATATATGGGGCATACTGACACACTGAAGAGGGCATTATGGGGGCATACTGACACACTGAGGAGGGCAATGTTGAGGCCTACAGACACACTGAAGAGGGCAATGTGGGGGCATACTGACACACTTAGGAGGGCAATGTGGGGGCATACTGACACACTGAGGAAGGAAATATGGGGGCATACTGACACACTGAGGAAGAGAATATGGGGGCATACTGACACAGAGGAGGGCAATATGGGGGCATACTGACACACCGACGAGGGCAATATTAAGGCATACAGACACACTGAGGAAGGCAATATTGGGGCAATACAGACACACTGAGGGGGCAGTATTGAGGCATACTGACACACTGAGGATGGCAATGTGGGGGTATAGAGACACGCTGAACAGGGCAATGTGGGGGCACACTGACACACTGAGGAGGGCAATATGGGGGCATACTGACACACCGAGGAGGGCAATATAGGGGCATACTGACAAACTTAGGAGGACAATGTGGGGGCATGCTGACACACTGAGGAGGGCAATATGGGGGCATACTGACATACTGAGGAGGCCAATATTGGGCATGCTGACATACTGAGGAGGCCAATATTGGGCATACTGACACACTGAGGAGGGCAATACGGGGGCATACTTACAAACTTAGGAGGACCATGGGGGGCAACATGTGGGCACTGATACACTGAGGAAGGAAATAGGAGGGCAATATGGGGGCATACTGATACACTGAGGAGGGCAATATGGGGGCATACTGACACACCTAGAAAAGCAATATGGGGGCATACTGACACGCGTAGAAAAAAGTTCATGGTACTGTATTACCTGATAACAGCTGAGACAGTCACCTGTACCAAACTTTGCCCGATCTTCCCGGTCATTCAGATGTCCATGTTCTGACGGTACATGCCCTGTGGTCCGTGATGCGTGACCCCACAAGACACCGTCACCTCCCCCTCCCCCCCCCCTGCCCCCCCCCCCCCCCCCCCCCCCCTCCATCCCTACCCCCCGTTTGTTTGGACTGCACCACTCTCTGCCTTATTCACCGTCATCTCTTCATCCTGAGGAATTCCAGTACCCCCACCCCCACCCCCCACCCCCATCTCCTCACCAGCCTGTCTGTGTCTCTCACTGGAGGAGGAATGCTATGGAGCTGTCAATAGCAGAGTTTCAGCAGCCGTGCATGTCTCTCTGAGTGGTAGTGGAATGCTACGAGGCATCAGTACTGGCAGGACTAGCATCTGTCTGATGTCTTCATGCTTCTGCGATTGCCCTGAACGAAAATCTGTCAATTCCGTGTCGTGTCGCTCTCCGGAACCATGAATCCAAGGGTCTTAGGTCTCATCGAGTTCTTCCTCCCAGCATTTCAGAGCACTGCAGAGGACGTCTGGAATGTTTCAAAAGAAACCATATCATGGGTGGTGATAGCGAAGCTAAACTGTTTATACCTCTTTTAAAACAATCAGTTGTCTGCTTGATTATCACGATGAAGAGTTATATGCAGTGCTTTCATTTTGCTTTTATATTTCAACAAACCGGGTTTTTTTTTTTTTTCTTCGAGGTGGTGGTGATGATGAAGTACCTGAATGACATTAATTCTCTGCGCGATTTTCCTGATAATGAACATATATGATAATGAACTTTTGTGTTAATGAACTTTTCATCAAGTAACTTTCAAGGTGAGGTGACTGCAGGCGTTAATTGAAGCAAACTTCAAAGAAAAATTCTACACCGCCTAACAAAAGAAACAAATTACACAAGCACACATGCGTTTCGACCTCTTTGGTCTTCTTCAGGCCAGACAAAAAAAAAAAACAAACATTCAAGACGTTGAGACGAAGCACTCAATCAGTGAGTGGCTGTGTGTGCGTGAATGGGGGACAGGGAGAGGGGGTGGGCGGTAGGGTGGGGATATGCGGATTTTGGAAGGTCTTTTTTATTCACGGTAAAATATGTGTGCCAAAAGAGATGTAAAATTTTTTTTTTTTTTAAAAAGCCTGAACAGCGGTAAGTAAATTGTGGAAAGGCATTCAGCTTCCCATTACAGACAATTACGATCGTCGGAAAAAAAAGGGGGGGGGGGGGGGAAGAGAGGGAGAGAGGGAGAGAAAGGGGAGCGGGAGGGGAGTACGGGAGAGAGGATGAGGTGGGAGAGAGGGGGAGGGACGGGGGGTGGGAGAGAGGGAGGGTGAAGAGAGAGAGAGGGGGAGAGGTGTTCCCCTTTTAATACTGGGGGAAAAAGCTTTTCTCCCACCAGTCTGACTTCTCTGCTCGCTCCTTTTCGTCCCCCTCGCATTCCCGCCCTTGTTATGGTATCACTTTTGTTTTAATGAAGTGTCATTATTACAATTATAATCATCTATCTTGAGTTACATCTGACTCCTTGTTTCTCCATCCAGCACTGTTGTCACAATGACTCCATCCTCCACCCCCCAGTCCCCGCTCATTTCTTCTCCCCCTTTGCCCTCCTCCACCCCTCTTCGTTGTCATCGTCTTCAATGTTGTTTGTCGAGCCTGAAGAAGACCAAAGAGGTCAACACTCGTCGTCTTTGTCGTGTGATTTGTTTGTTTCTGTCGTTCTGTGGCATAGTGATTTTTTTTTTTAAGTTTTATTCATAAAGTTTTTAAAAACACAGAACTTTCTGAGTGATGACGCCGATGACCAGGTGTTTCTAATATGTAGAAGACAATCAGTGTTTGAGTGCCTATGATGAGGTACAGTGCGACATATAAGATAAAAGACGATCAGTGTTTGAGTGCCTATGGTGAGGTACAGTGCGACATTGAACGTAAAAGACAATCAGTGTTTGAGTGCCTGTGGTGAGGTGCAGTGCGACATTGAAGTTGAAAGACGGTCAGTATTTGAGAGCCGATGACCAGGTGTTTCTAATATGTAGAAGACAATCAGTGTTTGAGTGCCTATGGTGAGGTACAGTACAGTATTTGAAAGCCATATTTGATAAAAGACAATCATTGTTGGAGTGCCTGTGGTGAGGTAGAGTGCGACATTGAACATAAAAGGGGTTAGAGAGGGAGTGCAACATGGAACATAAAAGGGGTTGGAGAGGGAGTGCGACGCTGAGCATAGAAGGGGTTGGAGAGGGAGTGCGACATTGAAGATAAAAGGGGTTGGAGAGGGAGTGCGACACTGAGCATAGAAGGGGTTGGAGAGGGAGTGCGACATTGAAGTGCGACATGGAACATAGAAGGGGCTGGAGAGGGAGTGCGACATTGAAGATAAAAGGGGTTGGAGAGGGAGTGCGACGCTGAGCATAGAGGGGGTTGGAGAAGGAGTGCGACATTGAAGATAAAAGGGGTTGGAGAGGGAGTGCGACACTGAGCATAAAAGGGGTTGGAGAGGGAGTGCGACATTGAAGTGCGACATGGAACATAGAAGGGGGTTGGAGAGGGAGTGCGACATTGAAGTGCGACATGGAACATAGAAGGGGTTGGAGAGGGAGTGCGACATTGAAGTGCGACATGGAACATAGAAGGGGTTGGAGAGGGAGTGCGACATTGAAGATAAAAAGGGTTGGAGAGGGAGTGCGACACTGAGCACACTGAGAAGGGATTGGAGAGGGATTGGAGAGGGCGTGCGTTGAAGAGCGACATGGAACATAGAAGGGGTTTGAGAGGAAGTGCGACATTAAAACATAAAAGGGGTTGGAGAGGGAGTGCGACATTGAATAAAAGGGGTGGGGAGAGGGAGTGCGACATTGGATATAAAAGGGGTTGGAGAGAGAGAGTGCGATATATGAAGATAAAAGGGTTGGAGAGGGAGTGCGACATTGCTCTAAAGCAACGGCCCTCTGATAGTACGGACTCTACTAGAACAGCCCCTAATGGTACGGACTCTGATGGAACAGCCCCGAAAGATACGGACTCTGATAGAACAGCCCCTAATGGTACGGACTCTACTTGAACAGCCCCTAATGGTACGGGCCCTAATTGTACGGACTCTATTGGAACTGCCCCTAATGGTACGGACTCTAACGGAACAGCTTTAATGGTACCGACTGTAATGGAACGGCTCTTAATGGTACGGGATCTGATAGAATGGCCCCTAATAGTATGGATTTTAATGGAACGGCCCAAAATGGTACTGGCTCTACTGGAACGGGCCCGGCCCATTATGGAACGGCCTTAATAGAGTAGGTTCTGATGGTACGGGCCCCAATGGAATGGCCCAATATGGAACGGGCCTTAATAGAGTAGGTTCTTATGGTACGGGCCCCAATGGAATGGCCCATTATGGAACGGGCCTTAATAGAGTAGGTTTTAATGGTACGGGCCCCAATGGAATGGCCCATTATGGAACGGGCCTTAATAGAGTAGGTTCTAATGGTACGGGCCCCAGTGGAACGGGACAGGGCATGAATGGTACTGGTCGCTATCAGCCCAACCCTATGGCCTGCAGGTTAATTTCCTACAACTTGGATGGAGAGGTTTCAGCATGCTGGCGTTGCCTCACACACACTGTGCGTCAAGCGAGATGTTTTCACACTGGGTGTGATGCCTCCGTCCCCCTCCATTGCTGGAAACAGCCCGCCCCGTTAAAACAACGTTCAAGTCTTGGTGAAGGAACAAACGAACGGGGTGAACGAGTTCGTCTGCCTTTGATTTGGAAAACAAACCGCAGCTCCTTTAGGACCACAAGCTACCTCCGCTAGCTCACAGTGCGTACAGTGAAGAACAGGCGCTTTGGCAGCCAGGAAAGCCAAGGGGGTTTGCACGGAGTGTTGAGTACGTTCCCAAAATATGCAAGCGGCCTAAAAGTACAGGGCAAATGGACCAGCCTTGTGTCTGACAGAAACTGAGATTCTGCACAGGGGCGGAGGAAGAGCAGGGAGGACGTTGAAGAGGTGGAGGGTAGTGAAAGTGAGCAGAATTCCGCCTTCCGTTCTCATTTCCATGCCCCGTTTGTTTCTTCTTCTTCACTTTCTTCTTCCGAGGCTCTGATGCTGTGATAGATGAAGGGGTAGCACTGACTGGCCTTAGCAAGCGCCGGCTAGAACTGCTTGCTATCCATGACCTCTCCACAAACAGCACGTGCACTTGGCGCATTGCTTTCCTTGCCATGTCGGATTGCCACGCTTAAAACCTTCCCCACTGTGTGTTTGTGTGTAGGGGGGGGGAGGGTGTGGGGGGTGAGTGGGTGGGTGGGTGCGTGGGTGCATACGTGCGTGCGTGGGTGCGTACGTGCATGTGTGTGTGCGCACGTGCGTGCGTGTGCGTGTGTGTGTGTGTGTGTGTGTGTGTGTGTGTGCTGAGA
>JADBJO010012651.1:12500-15000 GCA_016801955.1 Conus betulinus | reverse complement strand
AAAAGATTCAAACTGCCATTTATGTGAGAAGGGATCTAAATTATTGTCCTCTGAACCCTCCTACTCCTACTAATGCTGAAGTTTTCGCAATTGGGGTTACCGTAAAACTGAACAAGCAGACAAATTTGAACATCATTTCTGTTTACTATCCCAGTGGCCCAAAGGCAGATAATACAGACTGGTTAAAAAAAAACCTTCCTTTGTCAAACAACAAATGGGTAATACTGGGAGATTTCAATGCGCATGCTCCATTTTGGGAATATGGTTGCACCACTATAACTTGCAACCGTTTAGTTGAAAATATTGTTGACTCCAAATTGGTTTTATTAAACGACGGTAGTATTACCAGACTGCCAGACATTTCCACTCATAAACCTACTTCTATTGATTTATCTTTAATTTCTCCGGAGTTGGCAGTAAACTCGGTATGGTCAACAGAGGATGATACTTTGGGCAGCGATCATTTCCCAATCATCATACAGTTAAAGGAGCATATTGAAAATGAAGAAGATGGAAATGAAGATAGTATCCCAAAGTTTTCATATAAAAATGCAAATTGGTCTCTGTATGAATCGATCTTGTCCAATACACATTTCCGTAGCATTGAAAATGAAGGTATAGATGCATATTATACAGAGTTTTGTCGACATGTCTTACAGGCTGCCGGAAAATCTATTCCTATTTGTAAAGATGCCCAACAGTGGAAATATGTTGGTAATTCATGGTGGAATTTAGATTGTGCGATAGCTGTAGCTCTTAAAAAAGAAGCTTATAAAGCTTGGCTGAAAGTGAGAACAGATGAAAATTTCCTAGCTATGAAACATGCCAAAAAATAACAGTAACAGGGTCGTTGCCCGAGAGCGAAAAGAATACATTTCTCAGAATTTTGTAGATCCAAAATATCGGAATCAAAAGATATCCATAAGGTTTGGAAAATGGTTAAAAAATTGAAAAAAAAATGGTTATTGCTTGCAACAGTACCCAATTAAGTTAGATAATAATGCTCTTCCATCCTCACAGGAGAAAGCTGAGGCATTCGTCAAAATATTTTCAGAAAATAACTTGCTGTCTAGTCTCAGTCCATCTATCAGGTGTTTTAGAGAGGAGGAAGAAAACGAACTATCTATCCAGGATCCACCACCAAATCATTCCCATTATTTAAACGCTCCTATTACATATGATGAATTTTATGAGACGTTAGAATCTTTTTCTTCAAATTCAAGCGCTGTTGGCCTAGATGGTATATCCTATCAACTGTTATACCACTTGCCTTCATATTGGAAACGATTACTGCATTCATTTTACCAAAATGTTGGTTTAATGGAACTCTCCCTAGTATCTGGAAGAGATCTGTTGTAGTCCCAGTTCCAAAACAAGGTAAGCCCAGGTCAGACATTGGTAGCTACAGGCCAATAGCACTAACCTCTCATGTTGGAAAGTTGTTAGAAAAGATTATCCAAAGACGTCTTTTATATTTTTTGTGAAAAAGAAAGTATAATCCCAGTGAATCAAGCGGGATTTCGTAAAGGTCGATGTACAATAGATCATTGGTGAAACTTACAAGTCAAATTAAAAAGCAGTTTGCTAGACGGAAAAGCACACTTGCTACCTTTTTTGATATCAGAAAAGCGTATGATAGTATCTGGCACGCTAGACTACTTTATAAATTGAAAGAAATAGGAATTAATGGAACGATGTTTCAATACTTTAAAAGTTTTTTTTATCGCAGAGATCCATATGTACAAGAATAGGGAAGGTTTACTCGTCTTTTCAGAGCATTGATATCGGAATTCCACAGGGTTCTATTATAGCCCCCATGTTGTTTAACATTCTTATTTATGATCTTCCAAAGATATTATCAAAAAGTGTGAGTTTAGTACAATATGCTGATGACATTGCTATGTGGATAAATACAAATATTCGAAAGCATACTGGCAAGAGAGTTACGAATCACATACAGAAGATATATCAGTTAGAAATAGATAAATTAACAAACTTTATGGAAAATAATGGGCTTATTCTCTCAGGTGAAAAAACACAATTTAATGTTTTTCAATAATGGAGACAATCCACTGTATTTGCCAAGCTTCAAATTGAATGGATCTGAATTGCAGTACTCACAAAACATAAAATTTCTGGGTGTGAATTTAACCCCTAAACTTAACTGGCGTTTTTACATTGAAAGCTTGATAACTAAAACAAGGAAACGTTTAAACTTATTGAAAATTATTTGTACTCAGCCGTGGGCTCAAGATACAAAAAACCCTCCTGCACCTAGCTGTTTCTCTAATAAGATCAAAACTAGTGTACGGACAAGAAGTTTATTTTTCAGCTCCTCAAAGTCTACTGAAAAAATTGCAAAGTATAGACAGCAAAGCTATCAAATTAGCGCTTGGTGTCCAGTGCACACAAACACATTGAAGGTGTACAAAGAAATTGATATGCTATCACTGTCAGATCAACGTAGATTAGCTGTGGCCAAATATATTGCAAGAAGTCT
>JADBJO010012651.1:0-7500 GCA_016801955.1 Conus betulinus | reverse complement strand
GGAATCTGAAGGGTGTGGCCCTGGGTAAAAATACTCCAGTGTCAGTGTAGAGGTCTGCTAGGATGAGGCCCTAGGAGAAGACACTCCAGTGCACCAGTGTATCAGTCAGTTCGTTGGGAAGTGTGTCCTGACGTAACAAAATACCCTTGTTGTGGCGCAGGCAGATTAGCTGGCGTTACCACACGTCATTTGAGCTCACGCCTCACGTCTCCTGTACCACAGCCCGCCGGCCCTTCCTTTGTTTGCTTTTCAATGACGTCAGCCGCTTTGTTTGCTTGGTTTTCCTCTCTTCTTTTCTCTCGGTTTTTGTGCTTCTTTCTGTTGGTCATGTTCACTTTCACTGGCTTTGTATACTTGCTTCTGTTGTGTGTGTGTGTGTGTGTGTGTTGTCATGTGTGCGCGCGCGCGCGCGCGCGTGGCTGTGTATGTGTATGTGTGTGTGTGTGTGTGTGTGTGTGTGTGTGTGTGTGTGTGTGTGTGAAAATACGTGTGCGTTTGAGTGTGCGCACGCACGCACGTGTGTGTGTGTGTGTGTGTGTGTGTGTGTGCGTGCGTGCGCGCGTGCGCGCGCAGAAAACGGACAGTCCTCTTCTACGTCTTTTGGGGGTTGGTTTGTTTGTTTGTTTTTTTGTTTTGTTTTGTTTTTGTTTTTTTTTTATTTATTGTCTCAAGATGCGAGAATGCCGAACACAGGGGTGAGGAAGGTGGTGAGGAGACGGCAGCTTTGAAGGGTGAGGGGTGGGCAAGGGGAGGACAACTCCTGTCATCACAGAGGCTCAGTTCTGGGCGTCCGTTTGCCAGACTGCCGCTTTGTGTAGCACGTGGCCCCTCCCTCCTTCCCGTGCTGAACGTTTCTTCCTAAGCTGTGAGCTCGTGACGAACTGCCATGCCCTGGGTACCCGTTAGGCCAGCTTTCTGGCTGTGCCTTGTGACTGGATGTGTGGTGTCGGTCATTGTTCAAAACAAGCATTAGGGGTACCCATTAGTGCCAGCTTTCGTCTCTGCCCTATGATTGGATGTGTGTTGTTGGTCATTGTTCAAAACAAGCGTTAGGGGTGTCCATTAGTGCCAGCTTTCGTCTCTGCCCTGTGATTGGATGTGTGGTGTCGGCCATTGTTCAAAACAACGATCCGGGTGTCGTAGGGATCGTCCGTTGCCTGTAATACTGATGTGGGAGATGAGGCCACTATGTCCTGTCACACTCATGAGGGAAATGAGGACTACTTATGTCCTGTGATACTGATGATATGAGGGAGATGAGACCACTTATGTCCTGTCACACTCATGAGGGAGATGAGAACCACTTATGTTCTTTCACACTCATGAGGGAGATGAGGACTACTTATGTTCTGTCATGTTGATGAAGGAGGCGAGGATCACTTATATCCTGTAATATTGATGAGGGGGGCGAGGATCACTTATGTCCTGTAATATTGATGAGGGAGGCGGAGGATCACTTATGTCCTGTAATATTGATGAGGGAGGCGAGGACCACTTATATCCTGTAATATTGACGAGGGAGTAGAGGACCACATATATCCTGTAATATTGATGAGGGATAGAGGATCACTTATATCCTGTAATATTGATGAGGGATATGAAGATCACTTATATCCTGTAATATTGATGAGGGAAGAGAGGACCACTTATGTCCTGTGATATTGATGAGGGAGAAGAGGACCACTTGTGTCCTGTAATATTGATGAGGGAGAAGAGGACCACGTATGTCCTGTAATATTGATGAGGGAGGAGAGGACCACTTATGTCCTGTAATATTGATTAGGGAGGAGAGGACCACTTACGTCATGTCATGTTGAGGGAGATGAGGACCACTTACGTCATGTAATGTTGATGAGGGAGATGAGGACCACTTACGTCATGTCATGTTGATGAGGGAGGAGAGGACCACTTATGTCCTGCAATGTTGATGAGGGAGGTGAGGATCACTGTCCTGTCATATTGATGAGGGAGGATAGGATCTATTATGTCTTGTCATGTTTATTAGGAAGAGGTCCGCTAGTCCTGTAACATTGATTAGAGGGAAGAGTACCGCTTTGGTCCTGTAACATTGATTAGAGGGAACAGTACCACTTTGGTCCTGTAATATTGATCAGAGAGTAGAGGACCGCTCATTGTCGCAGAGTAGAGGACCGCTAATGTTCTGCAATATTTAGAAAATGGGACCACACATCTTCATTGATGGCATGGAATGGCACGAAATACATGCTCAATCCACCGATTTAAAAATGTCGTTTGATTAACATGAAACTCTTGATATAGAATGGCACAAGATACACGCTCAAATCACCCTATCAAAATGTCGTTTTGATTAACATTAAACTCTATATATAGAATGGCACAAGATACACGCTCAATCATCCTATCAAAATGTCGTTTGATTAACCATTAAACTCTTTATATGGAATGGCGCAAGATTCACGCTCAATCCACCCATCAAAAACATGTCGTTTGATTAACATGAAACTCTTTATACAGAATGGCACGAGATACACGTTCAATCCACCCATCAAAATGTCGTTTGATTAACATGAAACTCTTTTTTTTCCAAATCTGTCCACACATCAAAGAAAGGCTTCCCACTGCCTCCAGAAAGCGCACAGCGGACACTGCTGCACAGACAGCATGGTGCTTACTGCTGCTTTACTCACCGCTACTTCCCCACAGCCAGGAGATGACGCTGCTCACTGTCACTGCTCACAACTGTCACGATGATGATGATGATGACGTGATGATGATGATGATGATGATGATGATGATGATGATGATGATATGATGATGATGACTGATGATGATGTGAGGATGATATTATGGGGTCTACATGCCACCCCCGCGCCCCCTACTTTGTGAAGACAGCTCTATGAGGAGAAGTGTGATGAGTTGTGTGTTATTTGTGAACGATCTGTGATTTGAGTGTTTGTGCATTTGTGGAATGAGGACAGCTCTGTGAGTTGAAGATGTGTTGGGTGCATGCTATTGTCTGTTATTTGTGAAGACAGCTCTCCCGAGTGCCGCCAAGTGTTGGTGCAGGTTCTGTGAGACAGCTCTGTATTGAAGTTTGGAGGAGGCAGCTGTCCTGTGAGTTGGATTCTGTCTTGTCTTGTGTTTGTATGTTCTGTCTGTTATTTGTGGAAGACAGAAGTCTTGGTGAGGTTGTGAAGGGTTGTGTGTGATGGTTGACTGTCTGGAGTTATTTTGTGAAGACCAGCTCTGTGGAGTTTGAAGTATTTGTGTGTTGTGTTGTCTGTTATTTGTGAAGACAGCTCTAGCCTGAGTTGAGGGTGTTGTGTGCAGGTTCTGTCTGTTATTTGTGAAGACAGCTCTGTGAGTTGAAGTGTTGTGTGCATGTTCCTGTCTGTTATTTGTGAAGACAGCTCTGTGAGTTGAAGTGTTGTGTGCATGTTGTCTGTATTTTTGTGAAGACAGCTCTGTGGTTTGAAGTGTTTGTGTGCATGTTCTGTCTGTTTTTTGTGAAGACAGCTCTGTGAGTTGAAGTGTTGTGGGTATGTTCTGTCTGTTATTTGTGAAGACGCTCTGTGAGTGAGGGAGAAGATGTTCCCTGTTAGTTGGTGGTGCAAGTGTTCTGTCTGTTATTTGTGAAGACAGCTTCTGTGAGTTGAAGTTGTTGTGTGCATGTTCTGTCTGTTTTTTGTGAAGACAGCTCTGTGAGTTGAAGTGTTGTGTGCATGTGTAGTCGTCTGTTATTTGTGAAGACGTAGCTCTGTGAGTTGAAGTTTTGTGGTGTATGTTCTGTCTGGTTATTTGTGAAGACAGCTCTGTGAGTTGAAGTTGTTGTGTGCAATGTTCTGTCTGTTATTTGTGAAGACAGCTCTGTGAGTTTGAAGTGTTGTGTGCATGTGTTCTGTCTGTTATTGTTAGACCGACAGCTCTATGTGAGTTGAAGTTTTGTGTGTATGTTCGTCTGGTATTTGTGTGAAGACAGCTCCTGAGAACATGTTTTGAAGTTTCTGGTCTGTTTATTGTGAACGACAGCTTTGTCGAGTTGAAGTGTTGTGTGTGTATGTTTCTGTCCTGTTATTTGTGAAGACAGCTCTGTGAGTTGAAGTGTTGTGTGTTCATGTTCCCGTCTGTCTGTATTTGTGAAGACAGCTCTGTGAGTTGAAGTGTTGTGTGCATGGTCTGTGCTGTTATTTGTGAAGACAGCTCTGTGAGTTGAAGTGTTGTGTGCATGTTCCTGTCTGTTTTTTGTGAAGACAGCTCTGTGATTGACGCTTTGTGGGTTGTTTGGTGTGTGGACATGTTGTGTCTGTTATTGTGTGAAGACCAGCTCTGTGAGTTGAAAGTGTTCTGTGACTGCATGTTGGGCTGTCTGTTATTGTGAAGACCAGCTCCTGTGAGTTGAAGTGTTTTGTGCTGTTGCATGTTCTGTCTTGTTATTTGTGAAGTTGCCTGTTGCTCTGACAGCTCTGGAAGTGAGTTGACCAGTGCACTTGTTGTTCTGTTATTTGTGTGCCTGTCTGTGAGTTGAAGTGCGTTTGTGAAGACTGCTCTGTGAGTTCTGAGTTGAAGTGTTGTGTGCATGTGTCTGTTATTTGTGAAGACAGCTCTGTGAGTTGAAGTGTTGTGTGCCTGTTCTGTCTGTTATTCCTTTGTGAAGGACAGCTCTGTGAGTTGAAGTGTTTGTGTGCATGTTAGTCTGTTATTTGTGAAGACCAGCTCTTGATTTGAAGTGTTTGTGTGCATGTTGTCTGTTATTTGTGAAGACAGCTCTGTGCAGTTGAAAGTGTTGTGTAGCAGTTCCTGTCTGTTATTTGTGAAGACAGCTCTGTGATTGAAGTGTTGTGTGCATGTTGTAATTCGTCTGCTATTTGTGAAGACAGCTCTGTGTGTTGAAGTGTTTGTGTGCACGATTCTGTTGTCTTATTTATTTTGTGAAGACAGCTCTGTGAGTTGAAGTGTGTGTGCATGTTGTCTGTTATTTGTGAGGACAGCTCTGTGAGTTGAAGTAATTGTTCTGCTGGGTGTCTTTTCTTTGTGAGGACGCTCTGTGAGTTGAAGTGGTGTGGCCATGTTTGTCTCTTCGCTGTGAAGACAGCTCTCGTTGAGTTGAAGTGTTGTGTGCATGTTTCTCCTGTCTAATGTGTGAAGACAGCTCTTCGCCAAGACACGTTATGTGTGCAGTCAGTTATTGTGAAGACAGCTCGTGAGTTGTGCATGTTGTTGTGCTGTGTCTGCATTATTTGTCGAAGACAAGCTCTGTGGAGTTGAAGTGCCTGTGTTGTATGTTCTGTCATGTTATTTGTGAAGACCCCAGCCTCTGATGAAGTTGACAGGTTCGTTGTGTAACACATGTTATTTGTCTAAGACATTGTGAGTTGAAGTGTTTTGCAGCAGGTCTCGGTTATTGGTGAAGAGGCATTGTGAGTTGAAGTGCACTGTCGTGAATGTGTATGTCTGTATTTTGTGAAGACAGCCTCTGTGTTGAAGTTGACCACCGTTGTTGTTTATTTGTGCATGTTGCTTCTGTGATGTTGAAGTTGTTGTATGCACCAGCTCTGTTGAGTGAAGACAGGTCTGTGTTAAGTGTTGTGGGCAGGTGTCTGCTTATTTGTGAAGACAGCACTTTGTCTGTGGGGGGACGTTGAACAAGTCTCGTGGTGGCATTGTTCTGTCACTGAGTATATTGTGGGCACACGACAGCTCCGTGAGTGGCCAACCGTGCTCCCCTGCCCCGCGCCGGCATACTGCCCTCTGTTATATCGCTCATCCTTCCGCTGACCAACCAGACCACCGCTCTGCCCCTGAGTGACAGTGTTCGCTGATGCACTGTTCGCCTCATGGTAATTTGTCGACACGACACGCCTCTCCGGCACGCCTGAATCGCCTTGATGTGGACGATGTTGCATTGTTGTGCTGATTATGTCGAAGGGGAAAGCTACTGATGCCAGTTGAAGTGTTGTGGCATGTTGTCTGCTATTTGCTGGATTATGTTAGACGACAACTTCTTTGTGAGTTTCGAGAAGTAGTGCTTGCGTGCCAACGTCGTTTTAGGGTACTGTCTATTGCGACAGCAGAAGCTCGTGCATCGTCTGTGACAGGTGTTTGTGTTCGTGTGTTTATCGTCTTGTGCGTCTGATCTTTTGTGCAACGAAGCTCTGTGAGTTGACATCAGTGATATGCTGTTGCAGCGTGACCGTCTGTGTATTGGTGGATAGACAGATCTCGGGAGATTGCCCCCCCGCCATTGACAGTGCAGGGTGTTGTGCATGTTCTGTCCTGTTATCCTTTGTGAAGCACCAGCCATCTGTGAGTGACCACTTGCAACCGTATGCATGTGCACTGTTCGCCTGGTTGTTATGTGCAAGACACAGCGTATGCGCGTGACCAGTACCCGCTGTGCACTGTCGTAGCTGTTATGACGGTGTGTGCCACCATCAGCTGCATTGTGAGGTGGGTAGCGAGTTTGAGGCATGCACGTACGTATGTCGCTGAGTATTGTCTGCGTCAGACTGTGCAGGGTGCGATGTTGATCTTACATTGATGCAAGGACATGCCATCACACGCTGGGATAGATCAGATCTCAGGAGTTGAAGTGCTTGTGTTGCATGTGTCTGTCGAGATTGGTGAGAAGAAGCTCTGTGACGTTGAAGTATTGTGTCGTCATGTGTTCGGGTCTATTTGGATGATAATGACCAAAGACTCTGCAATGTGAGGATATGGGTGAAACGTACAATGCTATGATGTGAATGCTGTGATAGTTATTTTCGTGACTGGGACAGCTCTTGTTTGATTGATAGTTGAAGTGCCGTGGATGTGTGATAGCATTGATCTCGTGCTGCTATAATTTGTGAAGACAGCGTCTGAGCCTCCTGATCTCTTGTGGGCAGGTTCGATATGTCAGATGTGTGAAGACAACTGTGGAGTTGAAGTGATGTGTGTATGTTGCTCTTTGACAGATCGTCATGTCTGTGTCGCTGAAGTATCGTACACGTGTTGTCCTGTCATCGCGTGGTTCTCGTTTATTGTGTCTCGATAGCTCCTGCTCTGCTGTCAGTGTTCAATTCCTCCCAGTGCTTATCAAGTCCTAGCCCCCCCCCCCCCCCCCCTCTCGCTCTCTCTCTCGTGTCTCTGTGATAGCTCATGCTCACTGCGTGAATATTCAGGGCGAAGACAGCGTCTGTCGCAGTTGCAGATGTTGTGTGTCGCGTTGCATGTAAGTATCAAGTCGTTCACTATGCAATGCAGTTTTGTGGCAACAGACATCGTGCATGTATGCAAGAACAGCTTGGAGTTGACACTCTCCGTGCATGTTGTCTGCTTGTAATTGAAAGAGCAGTACAGCAGCTCGTGACCGCTTGAAGTGTTTCGCTCCCTGTCGCCATTGTCTACTGCTCTCGAAGCATTTGCCTGCACGGTTTCACAGCTCGCCGCGCAGTCTCTGAACCACGTCGTTGTGTGCCTGTTGTCCATGTTAATTTGTGAAGACAGCTGCTGCTGGAGTGAAGGTTTGGTTTGGTTGGG
>JADBJO010012650.1:0-56722 GCA_016801955.1 Conus betulinus | reverse complement strand
TATTTTTTGTGTGAGAAATGGCAGCCGAATCAACTTCTGCGGATTGCATCGCTGCGAAGAAGAAGCGGACGGGAAAATTTTGTGCAGTTGCTGAATGTACGGGGACCAATAGTGATGGGATAAGTCTGCATAAGTTCCCAACTGACGTGCAATTAAGAAAGAGATGGACTGATTTCGTCCGCACATGTCGAGAGAACTTCGGGCCACAGTACTCGACACCAAACAAAAACTCGTTCGTCTGCTCAAGGCACTTCACAGATGACGATTATCCATTAACATACGGTCTGTGCACAGACTTCAACATGCCGAGAAGAAATAAATATTTGAAGCCCGGAGCAGTACCAACAATTCAGAAGCACGAGTTCAGTGTCAGACAAAAATCACGTCGAACCAGCTCGCCCTCTCCGACGACTCACTGCAGCTCGAGTATCATCACCACGGTTGCAACAACCTCGCCAGCAGCAACCACACAACAACACAAACATACAGCCGTCCGGTGGTCTGTGCACTGCCGGGTGTTACCACTGTTCGAGGTGCCTATGCCAAAAGAGAACGCAAAAGAGTGAGTCTCTCTCTCTCTCTCTCTCTCACACACACACACACACACACACACACACACACACATTGATAGCAATCTCACTCACACTGGTAAGCAAAGAAAGAAAACGCACACAAACACTGATAAGCAATCAGTGAATCACACACACACACACACACACACACACACACACACACACACACACAACACACACATACACCCAAGATCATCAACTGTAGAACACTTCTGATGTTTTTAGTCATTTTTTAAATTGTCAGTATTATTTTCATGATCAGTTTTTACACTGTTTTACTTCATCTTGATTTGCTGGCATTTGATATTGTATTATCAAATTTTTAAACAACATGTACACCAGTTTTTTTTTTGGCAGATGAACTATTCTTTCACTATTCCTTGGGTACCTAAATACTTGGCATTCTGTAGAGCTTATGTATTGTAAATGGGAAGTGTAGTGTGGTGGAAGGAATAAACTTTTTTTTCCCAACTGTGAAAACAAAATCAACACACAATGCTTAGCTAAATCCCAGAGAATCTGAACTGAAATCAAAAACTGAAGACTATTGCTAGTTTTGTACTCCCCCCCCCCCCCCCCCCCCCCCCCCCACACCACACACACACCAGCCATCCCCTGCCCCTGCCAACAGGTCATTCATATTTTTCATGTTACATTATTTATTTCTTTCTGAAGAATTTCAACACTGGAAAATGTTACGATTTTATTTATATTGGTTGCTTTTCATTAAAAGGCGAATTTGATTGCACAGGTTGTTGACAAAGTCCTGCAAAATTACATGGTTGAGGAAACAGAATCTTCTTCACCTGTGATTGAGGATCAGCCACAGAAGCTGACAGCTGATGAAGAGGTTCAGACTGAGGCAAGCTTTTCTTCCACGACATTCATGATTCATATAAGTCCTGGCTGGTGTTTGTTTCATTTGCTATATATTGTATATTGTTTCTGGGTATTATACACAGATTTTCGAGAAAATAACAGAACTTTGGCTGGATTTTGCAGTGTTCACTCCTCAAAAGATATATTTTCATGAACTACAACTTTCGGGGATATAGTGCAGTTCATTGTTTTATGTCAGACATTGTCCACTCATAATGGTGATAGCACTGTGTTTGTGTGCAGTTATAAAATCTAGCTGTATCTGTCTGTCTTCCTACCTGCCTGTCTGCCTACCTAGCCACCTACTTACCAACCAGCTTACCAACCTATCAACCTACTTAGCTACCTATCTATCCATCCATGAGCTTTGTATAATGTTCCTGTGCCATATTTGATACATTGTTCTGGTAACAATGTTTATATCATTTGAAATTTAAAATTAATTTTTGATACATTTATCTGGTAGCTATGTTTACTATAGTTTCTTCTTACTTCCAGGTGTCATTGCAAGTAGTGGTGCCAAAAGAAATTAGCAGACCCAAGACATACAGCAGAGGTGTTCAAGTTTACCCAGAGATCCGTCACAGAGGTATGTACATTTCGGGGAGGTGGGTTGGGTGTGAGGATTAATTTAGAGGACAAGTTGATTAAGCTTCAGTTCATGCATATTTTTAAGCTTGAAGTATCCGCATTTTGTCTTTCAGCATTTTAAAAAATCTTTTTGACTGGATGTTTTTGTTGAAATCAACTTGAATTTTGTGTAGTGAAATTTTGTTCTTTTTCTTTTTTCTTTTCTTTCATATATAGACTTAAAAAAATTTTATTGTGAGGTTTTTCCTTCTCTGTTGTGCTGAATTTGGAATTAAGCAGTCAGCTGCACTGTTTCTCTTGATCAGAAGTAAAACCTAGTTTAAACTTACAAAGCATATTTCTTTTCTTAATGGTATGTGGATCTGACTGTTCATGATGTCTGTATATATATATTTTTCTATTCTTACAGATGTTCAAACCCCACAACCTGACACACGCTGTACGAGCACCCAGTGTGAGCCAGGTCAAATAAGGCATCCAGCCACTACCAGTGCAGAACTGCCTTATTCCACAGAATATGAGAGCCAGATGGAACCATCGTCAGAACTCAGTGAGCCATGGCATGATGATAACCAGGACAAAGACTTTATTTTCGATGAAGATCAACTGTCAGAAGAATCAGACATGGAATTGGAAGAGGAAGAAGACATGGAAAGGTAACACATTTTCTTCAAAATGATTATTTGATCTTAGTATTATGGTAGTCTTGGTACAGAATCATTGAGAAAGTGGGGTTGGGCACAGTAGTATGGATGCTGTTAGTAATGTTGCTGAACATTCAGACTCTATGTGTGTGTGTGTGTGCAGGGATGTAGCAAAGTGTTGGCCCTTGGCAAATCACTGAAAATATTTTGAAATAAGGGGATACGGTGCTGTCCAGTCGGCCTGTAGGCCACACAGTTCATGGATTAATGGCTGAAGGTGTCGTACACAAATCAGTGCAGCGTGTGGGGGTGTATTATATTTTTTTTTTTTTTACACGAGGCTCAGCTGGGGTGATAGGAATCAAAATAGTGACTTCACTGTTGGGACAGCCCAAAGTTTATGTGTGACATCATCAAGTGTGTTGTATAATACTCCACCCCTTCAAAAAGAAAAAAAAAAATGTTGGAGACAAAGCCATCCCCAACCTAAGTGCAAGTTGAAGTGAAGTAAGAAAACTGAAAATAGTCAAAAGAATTGGAGTTGCTGGCCACGGGCTGAACATTTTTTTGCTTCCACTTTGCATTCCTGAGGTGTGCTTGTTTGATTCTACTTCTTTGTTTTCAATTGCTCTTTGCCAGAGACATTTGGAATCTGATTTTTAAACAAAATATGTCTTAAAAGTAGCTTGAAACAGAAGAAAGTATGTTTACTATTTTTTTTTTTTTTTGAGCTTGTTTAAATGAGCTCAAATAACATCCAATATACTGTATATGTTTCAGCTTTCAACAGTCCTCAGACCAGGAGAGGAAATACATTGTTTTTGAAAGCAAACTTCTTGAACTGTTTGCAACGTGTTCTGGATGTTGCCAAGCCACCCTGCCAGCCATGAAAAGGGAGGTGGGTTCCATGCTACAAGTGAAGCAGGAGTGTAGCGTTTGCAAGCATACCAGGATCTGGACCAGCCAGCCTTCTGTTGGGGAGATACCAGAAGGAAACCTGCTAATGACAGCAAGCATATTGTTTTCAGGTAAAGCATGTTGTTCTAATATCCTTGTCTGTGTGGATCTGGGGAGAATAGGGACTAGTTTTCCCATTAAAAAAAAAGTCTGCATGTTGTGAGAGGCATAGATGCATAAGATAAATATGTGAAATAATTATGTAAGTTACATGTGACTGCAACCATTTTCTGTAAATTTTGGGACAGTAATAATACAGGTCTGTAAACATGATGGCTTTTTGTTTCACAGGATCCCAGCCCACAAAAACCCCTACGGTTTCTTCGTCACATGGGAGTTGCTGCTGTGTCTGAAGATACCTTCTACTGTCATCAGAAAGCGTATCTTCATCCTGCGATTGACCATGAATGGAACTGCTTCCAGACTATCTACATCAACCAGGGAAGTAAACAATTTATCAGTTTTAAAACTGAGCAAAACAGCATTTTTTCACAACAGCAGTTGCTAGAGTGTTACATATAATTGTTATAAATACAAAGGTCTTTTTTTTTTTTTTTTGAACTGATTTTCTCAAAGGCAAATATTTCTTGAGCAGTACTCTGCCTGACAACTGAACTGTGTATTCTTTAACAGGTGAAGGAACGTGAAGGCCAGCTTACGCTTGGGGGTGATGGGAGAGCTGACACACCAGGCCACTGTGCCAAATATGGCACTTACACAGTCATGGATCTGGACTTCATGATGGTTGTAGATGTACAGCTCAAGCAAGTGAGTCATATCTCCAACACTCTTTTGGTGATAGGAAAATGGTTCAAGATTTTTCACAAACATGAACTGCATGAAACAATCCTTTTGCACCTATTTATGCATCATTCAGTTCTTAATTTAGAAGTTTACTCAAATCTTTAAAAAAAAAAAAATGCATAACTTACAGACTTGTTGAGATATGCTACACTTACTCCTCGAGTTTCTTCATAACCTATACTTTACAGAGCAATCAAGTTGGAGGCAGTGCCCACATGGAGAAGGCGGGGCTCCTGAGCAGCATCAAGTTCTTCACTAGCCAACTTGGATATTGGTGAACTTGTCACTGATCGACACCCCATGATCATCAAACATGTGCGGGAAAATATGAAGGATGTAAAGCATTCCATAGATGTCTGGCATGTTGCGAAGGGTAAGCACTTAGTTACAACCAACAGCCAATCCAAACTGCCCACCCTCCTCATTTTTATACTGTTTTTCCTTTCCCATGTTTGTTGTGTTCTTGTCAACACTCCAGTGTAGGAAGTATTGTGAATGTTTAATACATCCTGATGGCCCCAACAGTGATAACATTAATGCACAGACTGACACATTACATGTATACATCAGAATATGTTTTTCAGCTGTATTTATAAAAAAGATACTCTTAATATTTTAGCTGCCTTTACACTGCTGTGTGAATTTCTGCAGACTTGCTTTTACCAATCCTTTTTGCTAAAGGTATTTCACAGGCATGGGTATCTGTTTTATGGGTAACCTGCTTCTAACATGATTATAGTTTTCCAATTTTACAATTTTTGTTTTCTTCATGAAATTTAGATTTGCAAGAGGCATAAAAAAAGGTTATGGATGACTTTTACAGTGAAAAGGACAGCCTTCACTGTTTTAAGCATGACAAGGCATTTTTTAACACATTATTTCATTTCAATTTCTTGTCTCACGCTTTCAGGTTGAAGAAAAAAACTGTTGAAAATTTCAAGTCAGAAGGAGTGCAGCGATCTGTCTCTGTGGATTAAATCCATAATAAATCACCTGTACTGGGTTGCTGCCTCTTCCAACACTGCAGCTGAGAAGCAGGGACAGGTCATGCTGGAGAAGTGGAAGAGCTTGGAAAATCATCTTCACGACAAGCATACCCACAGTGGCCCACTCTTCCCTGAGTGTCTACATCCTGGACTTGAAGGCCCAGAAAGGAAGAAGAAATGGTTAAAAGGAGGTATACTTTCCTCTGCTTGTTTACAATCAGTTGTACATGTCTCAGCTAAGATGTCTGATACTCATGTTTGTCTGTGTCATGATGGAAGATTCATTGCACCCGATAAGTCAGACAGCCAAATTGTATACATATGCATCTTGGTTGCAATCAACACATGGAAAGGAAAAAAAGTATTGTCTTCATTTCAATCCTTGTGTTGCAGGTACTAAATTGTCTGTGACCCTAGGAGAGGTGTTGAACAGCCGTCAGATGCTGAAGGACGTGACCATGCTGTCGACCGGGCCACAGACAGCTGCCATTGAAGGATTCCACTCCACACTGAACCATTTTGCTCCCCCAAAATGTTTGGGTTTTCCTTCAAAGGCATGCTGCACAGGTAAACAAATTGAAAAGCAAGAATGCCCTCCCTCCCTGTTACTTCTAATCAAGACTAAAGTAAAAGTGTTGATAACATACTTGCTTCTGTGTCCTGAATTCCAATTATGTGATATATTGTGTAGTTCTACGAACTTCAATGTTTCAAGACAATTCCTTGAACATAAAACCGGTAGGTGAAAATGATATGCAGAGAATACATTTTTGTCTTGTCCTTGATTGTATGTTCATGCTTTTCCCAGCTATTTTCATATGTTTTCTTTTATTGTAGGTCTCTTGACAACCCCCCCACCCCCAGCCTTTTTTGGTCATGGTCATACCTATATATAACTGTATATAAATGGATGGCAACTTTAGTACATTGGAAAAAATTATGATTTCTTATAATCAATAGGGTTACTTTAGCATTATTTAGCATTGTTAAGCTTTTATCCAAGCTTAAAAAGTATGTGTGTTTGTGTGCTTCGTATTGTGTTTCAGAACAAAACTGGCTGCCCTGCATTTTAATTGCAACAGTAACAGACAGCAGGCCACCACAAGGATGGGAACAAGTCCTTCAACCTTTCTTTCAGAAAGGGGAGAAAGGAGTTCAGTATACAGGAGATCAAAGAGGAGTTTGATTATTGTAGGTGATATTTTTTTATTCCTTACTTTATTACTGTAAAAAAAAGGAAAGAAATCTTTGTTACTTAATCCAGGATATCCATTGGTGGCATTGGAAATTGAAAAAAAAAAAAAATTACGTTGATTCTTATGAGTAACGACTTGTCAGAGACAGTATTTGTTTGGTGTCACTTTTGAATGGATCAGAGCATACCATTGTTTAGGATGAACACACAGCCAGCATAAAATTGATATTGGAGAGGGATGGTGTAAAGTGGTGGATGTTGGGGGAATCAGCTTGCCAACTAATATAGGATGGGGAGGGGGAGCTTTATTAAATATACTGTGACTTGCATTGCTTGCATTCTGCACTGTGTTTGGTTCTGAAGCTGTAGGCCTTGTTAACATTTTCAGGGCTGTTGCCATGAGGGGACACAAAGGTTTTTGATGTTGTGGAGACTGTAGCTGAAAAAATTATTTTACAGGTATAACCTACTTGAAGAACTTGGAATATACATATAGCAATGCCACCTCCACCCTCCCTAATACTAAGCCATGCTGAATGAGTTTCTTTTGATTTCTAATGATATAAATGAATGTGCAGGTTATGTCTACCGCCTGATGAAGCAAGTGATCAGTCTGGCACAGAAGCAGACACTTGCTGAGAGACTGGCACTTCTTAAGCAGCAGCCACAACTGGATGAGGAGGAGGAGGAGGAGACTGATGAGGATGACATCCCACCACCCATTTGTTCATCCTATCAGAAGCCAGACAAAGCTGAGGCAGTCAACCGCCTTCTCAGTCGATACAATACATCAGGCGCTGTCAACACAGATTCCTGTGACTAGTGTGTGCATGCACAGGCATGGAAGTGCGAGAAGGCCTGCAGGGGACATTTGGCAACAGAAAATTTGTTCAGCCTGAGCTAAAGATTTTGTTTTGTTTTGAGATAATGAAAGGAAGATGGGAGCTGAGGATATGGGGCACAGTATTGACAAAACATAAAACTTTGCCTCTCTCCCTTACCTCCGTTGCACTGTAGAGGGTGGGTGGGGGTATAAAGTTTTAAGAACACGCAGTGCATTTTCAGGGCTGTTGGGCAGAGATGTGTGTTGGGGTAGGGAATAACACTACCATTCTTTAAGAGGGTGGATGGGGGTTTGATGGTGAAACTGCACCACAGAGAATCAAAGCGCGCCATTGCTGTTTTTTCTTCTTTTTTTTTTTGCTGTTTTTTTTTGGGTTTTAATAACATCCCTTTGTAAAGTTTGTTAATTTTTTTACAAATCCTGTTCTTACATTTTCTTCACATACAATTACAAAAACATAGAAGTACAAGTTGTTAATTACTGAGATATACACATGTTGAGACAGCAGGATGAACTCGTCAACTGGAGTTTAGATTTCTTGTCTTCCCAGTCTGAAAGTGCAGACAGTATGTTTCTGGGAGATGTTTTTCCGTTGAACACATTTCGTGTCTGGTGTGGGTGTTATATTTACTTCACTCTTTCAATATTGTTGATACATCATCATCATCACTCTTTCAACAAAACAATTTATTCAAGAATGAAATCAGCTGGACAAATCACACTTTTTTTTGTTTTTCAACCTATGTTATTCTGGCTCAAGAAAGCCAGTATACTGTCCATTGGGGCTCGGAAAAGTTTTGCGGATGGCAAGCTGGAAGGACCGCACAGGCTGGAAGGACGACTCGAATTTCCTTCCCCAAGTAGCCCCAGACAAACCTTGCAAGCTGTCTGTAGGCAGTGTAACGGTAGCGGCTGAAAAAAAGGCAGAAAAGATGACTTTTAAACAAGACATATATATGTATTATGTACTGACTGACTGAGAAAGAGAGAGAGAGAGAGAGGTAAGTTTCCTGATCACTGCATTTTTTTAAATATCACATGCACAACTTACTAGAATGTAGTATATATAAGACCTGTGAAATAAACTTTCAATTCAATCAAAGTTGTAACGTGAGCTATATACAATATTCTATGTGTAATGCATGTCATAACTGTAAATTTTGCCGTCCGATATTCTGTATATGTCGGTATGTTTGACACATGTTAGTTTTTTTTTTTTTTTTTAAATACTTTTTTCTATTTCTTTCCTCATTCTGTCTTCCATTCCACAGTTCCTTCTTTCTCTCTTCTCCATTGTTTCATCTACATGATCTTTCTCTTTGCTGTACATTTCCGGAAGCAGATTACCACATTTTGTATGTCTATTTTGTTATTAATCATATTTGTACATGTTGGACAATATTGTAGTAAAAAATCCATGAAACATATTAGAGATGAGTTATCTTTTTTTTAAAGTTTGAATGGATCAGAGTGAGAGTTCAATGTATGCTGAGGAAAGTTTTGTTGTTGTTGGATATACAGACACGTATACACAAACAAAAATCGCTAGGCACAATCCTCTGAGTTCTTCATGTTAGTTTTTTGAAATGTTCTTTGAAGAAATGATTTCACTGTGAAATGTATTCATGTCTGATCTCAAGCCTGCAGGCTGAGTCAACTACAAAATATGTTGCTGCACTGGTGCAAAGGGTCGAATGATTTCAAAGCACGAAAATGTGTGTTCACAAAAAAATGTATGTTTTGTTGCTTGTGCACAACAGGACAAGATAGTTACAGATCACACTTTACACCTAGAGAATATTATGTGACCAACATACACATTTAACAGAAATGCTAGAGATAAAAGTGAATTTTACACTTACGAGTCCAGTTACCATACTATTTTCAGATGTGTGTGTGTTTTTTTTTTATCGTTGACATTTTCTAAGCAAACACAAGCAAGAGCCTCTCATCAAACTTAGCAGAATGACAGTCATTGTAAAGACCTTTCCAGTTAATCCATACACAAAGATATTACTAAATCAGATCCGCTCTAAAATTTCCACCTTGAGAGGCACACATGTGGGTCATTGTGTAACTGGCAGAAAGCGGTAATCAAGATCAGGACATTTCAGAGTGCTGTCCTTGGTGGCTGAACTAAAGAAGAGCCAGTCAAAAAAGTGTGGGTGGAGGGGCTATGGGGTGTTCAGTAGGAACTGGCAGAGACAATAAAAAAAGGAAAATGGGAAGGCCGAGCAAGAGGGGAGTAAAAATGAGCGGTGGGAGATAGTGCTTCAGGGCACTTTCACAGTATGTGGTCAAAATAATAGTGAACTGCAAAATTGCCCGCTTGTGTGTGTGAGCAGCTGCTGGTCTACCGTTCTTGTGTTTGTTCACCAAGTGTTACAGTGTTGTGTTTACATTCCCATCTCCTTCTCCACCACCTTACACTGTTCTTGACATGAATTAAAAATAATTTCATGTACACACATTGCCGTTTTTTTTTTTTCCCCTTGCCCAGCCACTGTACTTTACTCCAAAGACCACCATACTTGCTGCCCCTCGCATTCACCCCCAGCATAATACAGACAAATTCCGAGTGTGTGTTTCCCATCTTCTTACTGTGCCAACAGCACATTGTTGAATTTTTTTTTTTAAACAAGAAACAAATTCATCAAGAAAAAAGACCTACTTGTTTACATCAGAGATGGTCTCGTTGTACTGTTGCCTGTAGTGGTAGTAGGCTGTCTGGAGGACATATGGATTCAGGCACACAGGACTGAAAACTGGATGCAGGGTGATGCAGCCTACATTCACTTCCTCCAGCAGCATGGTGCTATCTCTTGATTTTTCGCAGCAGCAAATGCACTCATGCACAGTTGCCATGCATAAGCAGCAATGACAAGAGCACCTGAAATGCACAGAGAAACAAAAATATATTATTGACCAAGGTGAAATACTACGGGAAATTGTTAATTCTATTGGTAAGCATTGGTGATTGCAAATTTAGACTTTGTGTGTGGGTGGTTGATGTGATTTAGTTTTTCTATATTTATTTTTAAACATAAACAATTTATGCTTTCTCTCAAACACAAAACTTGATTTCAGGCCTGTACTGTATACTAAACACACACACACACACACACACACACACACACACACGAGTAGTAGGCCTACTCTCTTCGTTGTTGGTTGATTCCAGTTCGAAAAACAAAGAGTATGGCGATTTGAATACGACATTTAAATTTTTCAAAAGTGTGTAACATTAAACGTAAGCTTCAATCTTCAATTTTGTAGGCCTGCTGTCATAGTTGATTATTATTATTGACCTGTGTGCACAGAGGCGTAAGATGAAATAAACAAAGATCTAATAGGGGCAACAAAAAGATGGCTAAAGAGCTGTACAATCGCCTTAGTACTCCAACTGCATACTCCTGAGTTCAGCTCCGGGGCTGCGTGTTGCGGCAGGTAAGGGACAAAAAAAAAAGGGGGGGGGGGGGGGGGGACTCAACTAGCCTAAGCCAGTGATCCAGGGTTGTATCAAACTTTTAACAAGAAATTTCAACATGGTTTCATATTTTGCTGCTCGCTCATGACTACGCTATTCCACTACCAGTGAGCGACACACACACTGACACAGTCGCTGCGACAAGACGAAGAAACAATGATTCACAAACACTCGACTGTGACGTGACTCGCACCTAGTCTGGAACTTACCATTCAGTTGACTCCAGTCTATCGTATTCAGGTTTTTTTGATGTGTCCTCTTCTTCATGGTCATCCACAGGTGCAAAGGGTTCGTATCTGTATGGCTAAATTTCGAATTCCGCATTCTGAACCACTGGAAGTGGTAATTCATCGTCTTTTTCATGGCGAAAGCAGCTCTCTTTCGTTCCGTCTGCCATGCTTGCTACACACCACCTACGTCACAAGGCGAGAGAGTTACTCCCCTTGAAATCTTGATTACAGGTGCAAAAAATGTCTCGAAACCATCACTTTTATCCAGTTATTTCTAGCTTATTTGATTGAATTCAAACTCCGTATTCTGGATTTGTCAGTTTCCGATGTAGATAAAACATTACAGAAAAAACAGCCGAGCACTCAAGTAGGTCTTTAAGTGGGGCCTTGCCCTTAGATTTCCTGGGCATGTCGAATGAAAGGCACTTAGCAATAGCCGCCGGTTGCCTTCTAGCTTTCGAACGCAACGGTCGTGCGTCCGTCGGTCGGGTAGAGGAGGGAGATTCCCGCGTCCCCTCCGCGGGAGGGTCATCTCCAACTACCGCGGCCGTCCGTTCTCCCAAGGAGAACGGTTTCGCTCGGGGTTGGAACCAACTCGTGGGTCCTCCGGGAAAGAGCGCGAACCCTGCACGTCAGAGTTGTTGCTCGACCCAGCCGAGTCCTTCACCATATTGGGCGATGGCGCCGAGCGAAACCGGAGCACACGATCGTAAGAGAAAAAGTCACGACGGTCGATCGAGGGGAATAACTAGGGCAATCGATCGACCGTGCGCACACAAAAAATAAAATGAACAACGTACACAATGGAAAAATAAGGAAAACAAGTCCGTACAGGGACACAAAGCGCAGCAGAAAAGGCGAAACTGCGCGTGAGAAAGCGACCGTGGCGTGGCGCAAAGTGCTGAGTAACGCCACGTGTAAATACCAGGACAACGGTCCATCGCGATCGTTGAGGACACGAAGGCGAGCGAGAATTTCTGGCAAATGAGGGAAGGGGGCAAGGAATTAAATTGTGGACGAAAACAACCCCCTGTAAAATACTGGGGTATAAGTTGGAGACAAGAGGGGAGACCGGCGCAAAACAAAATGGCGACGAGACTGGAAGATGGCGACGAGACTGGCTCACGATCGTCGCACAGGAGGTTGTGGAATAAATGACGGCGAGGGAGAAAACGGAATTTAGTGGCGACTGGGCCGAAGGCGATTGAAAAGGGAGGCCGATGGATAAAAAGAGAGGCACCGAACCAGCGATGAACGCGGCGATGGAAAATGCCAATCAAGCTGAACCGGTGACGCGGAAAGCAGAACCGGGGGAGCACACAATCGCGAGAAAATTCCGAAAATAAGGTTAGAATGCTAGCCCAGCGATAACCTCACACGTCAAGATACTCTGAGGGATAAGCACAAGCCACAAATAAATGAGTTCAGAATGCGAACACAGCAATCTTTATCAGGAAAAATGTTTATCTTGTTCAGGAACCCATCTGAACAAGTGTTTTCATGGAATCTGCCATCAAGATTTTATGTGACATCATGTACTTCCCCAACACTGTAACCTCTTATGGAGGGAGACGTGTATCACACAGAATGCACAAGGCTTCTTCACCTTCTAAAAGATACAAGTGGGAAGTGTGAAAGGAGTGGAAAGTGTGTTAATCGTTACTCAAAGTGGCAGGACACACCAGATATCGCTGGTTGTGGGGCCTACCATGGCCATGTGAGCACTGCAGTGATGGATACTGGTAGTTGACTTGAGGCAACCACCGACAAGTGCCTGGTTTACAGCAAAGCTCTGTGCTTCATCACAAGCAGAACAGTTCACACTCAGCAACTGTTTGCACTAGCAACACGCACATGGAGAAAAAAAAGTCGAGTTTGTTTTTATTGACTCAATGTCCAACAGCATTTATAATTGACAAGATTCCTTTCATCATCTTGATGACACGGTAATTGGTCCATGATTGGTACACCCAAAACAAAAGTCCAAACACAATCTGACCACTAAAACACAGCGTCAGCCTCTTTGTAAACTAACAACCACCACCCCCCCCCCCCCCCCCCACCCCACTTTGACAACACCCCCTCTAAATGTCCTCTACCTGATCAAAGTCATGTCACCTGAATCTAATAAATCTGGGGAGATTCCCGTTTCCTGTGTGGTAGTTTCTCAGGAGGCACTTGGCCCAATGGAGTGGGGAAATGGTCACACAAACTGTACAGAACACAACAGTGAACGTCTGCGAGAGTCGACACACCCACATACTTTGTTGAAGATGAGCGATTCAACAAAAGATCGGTGAGGAGGACTGGAATTGAGAGATGAGGGTGTGAAGACTGCGCTGCCATGAAGATGTGTGGATATGGAAGAGGGAAGACGGGTAGTCCTCCAGTCAGTGTCAGGACACCTCGGACAACTGGGACACCTTGTGATGATACAGGCTCATCTTCTCCACCAGCTCTCCATGTAACTGAAACATGCACACATATACCTCTATAAATATATGAATGTACATACATATATGGATGCTCAGAGAAAGATTTCATGAACAGGGAGAGATACTATTGCTCAAAGCCCACCTGACTGCAGTGCGCCGTATCAGGGCTGTAGCCAACCTCGGACGAAATGGCCGGGTCGAATAAAACAGCTGGCTAAAACCCGGCTGTTTTGTCCAACTTTCAATTTTTTTTGTCGGACAAAATCGCCTGGGTGGACAAAACGGCCGGCACTAGGTAAGCGGCCGTTTTGTCCTATCTATTTTATAATTGTTCTTTGCCCAGTTTCACTGGCAAAGAAGTATAAATTCGTCGCGTTCTGTGTGTGTGTGTGTTTTTTCTGTCTGTCCCAAGGATATCTTCTGAACGGAAAGTCGGAGTCGCGTCAAACTTTGTGTGGTGGTGTGGCACAAGAATGGCAAGAGATCCAAACAAGAAGGTCGTGACCTTGGCGTACAACCTTTGTAGACCAATCAAGGTCAAGGTCGAGGAGATAGCTGGACCCTAACAATTTGAGGGTGGGGAAATTTTTGTTGCAATCATATATTCTGAACGGGTAGACAGAAGCAATTCAAATCTTATGTGATGTTGTGCCACCTTGGTTGGAAGATATTCAAAAGATATTTCAAGGTCAAGGTCATTACCTTGGCGTATGACTTTGAAAACTGAAAACCTACTTTTAGCCATATCTCGAGCACTGGACTGCATTCGCCACAAAACTTCGGCCTGACAGAGCTGACTGACAGCCGTTTAATGCTATGGCCTGACATGGTATAGTATACGACGCCAAAACTTAGTATGGAGACGATTTGGCTTATGGTGCATCCGAATATTGTAAACCGATCAAAGTCGTAGTCTCTTCAAATTTTGTGTGGTGGTGTGCCACATGAATGGCAAGAGATCCGAACAACAATATTCAAGGTCAAGGTCATGACCTTTTTTTTCTGTCTGTCTGTCTGAACAGAAAGTCAGAGTCTCTGTCCCAAGAATCTGTCTGAACAGAAAGTCAGAGTCTCTGTCCCAAGGATATCTTCTGAACAGAAAGTCAGAGTCGCGTCAAACTTTGCGTGGTGTGGTGTGCCACATGAATGGCAAGAGATGGAACAAGATTGTGTGTGTGTGTGTGTGTGTGTGTGTGAGAGGGAGGGAGGGAGAGACAGACAGACAGAGACATACAGAGAAACACACACACACACACACACACACACACACACATGCACGCGCGTGTGCGCCACCGTTTTGAAATTAAAAAAGTTTGTCTTTTATTTTTCCTTTAACTGCAATCTAAACAATGCTTTACATTGCAAGGAAACAACAGGAATGTCATAAAACAATCCTCATTTTTTGTTACGTTCTAATGATGTTTCAAACTGATATTTATTTGGAACATTTTCATAATCTTATAATAAAATGTTTTATTCTGATGATTTACACTTTCCTTGCGTTGAATGTGTACAAGAAAATAATCTGTCATCTTTGGTCCCTTGCATCTCCTCTCTTTCCTCTTTTCCTGTTTTCTCTCCTCTTCGCTCATTTTTCTGTTCTCTTTCTGTCGGGATTTTATGAACAAGACTGGCCATCTCTCTCTCTCTCTCACATCAACCGTCTCATCTTCTCTTAAAGACAAACAGAATGACCCTATACGTAACTAGAAGGGAAGTCTCGAGTAGCCAAACCAGCCAGTTTCATAGATAAAGTTGGTAGTTGTCACAAGGTTTTGTTTGATTCACCTGAGCTGTTCGGCCATCGTAGCTCCATGTGGTCAATGCTGTGTCCGTTCTTTCAATATTGCCTTTTTCAGTATAGATAGAGGAGTTCAAGTTCTTTCTTTTGGTATATTCAAAATTAATTTTGTGCATGTACAGAGAAGAAGATAAGATAAGATCATGTTGCTTATAGCCCAGCCGACCGCAAAGGGCCATATCAGGGCTGTCACCACGTTAAAATCAACTCACAGGTCATTCATCCACACAATTCTTTAAAAGACATCGTCTGTACAGAGAAGAAAATCCGTCTTTTATGAAAGTGGAAAAAAGAAGGCGAATGGAAAGAGTGCTATTATCATGACTGTCAGGGAAGTGGGTCAGCTCTATGTGTGTGTGTGTGTGTGTGGGGGAGGGGGAGTTTTATGTCAAATAAATCGAAGTTTTGAATAATCATTGAAGAAAAGGCAATATTGCTAATACACAAAGAAGCAGGAAAGCAGGAAGGGGTGGCTTAAATACACCTTTACCAAATTTTTTAGGTAAAGGTTATGACCTTGACGTGTGACCTTCAAAAACTGAAATCTATTTTTAGCCATATCTCGGGCAGGCGTCGACACAGGAAGCTAAAACTTGGTATGAAGGTTGTTTGGTTTATTGCTCTCCAAATATGTCAAAGCAGTTAAGGTCAAGGTAAAGGTCACAGACAAAGCCAGACTCTCAAAATTGAGGGTGCGTCAGTTGTTTGTCCCAAGACTCCAACGGTTTGACTCGGTCACCTCAAATGTTGTATTGTGATGTGCCACCTGTCTCCCTCTGTCTCTGTCTCTCTCCTACAGCCAAGTGAAGAAATCACGAGAATAATACCCACTCGATGGTCATGGCCCTGATGGTCAATGGTCAGCTTAAGACCATGATGGCCAAATGGGTTTTTAATCCACGCGATTTCTTTACTAGGAGGCAGACAGACTGGACTGGAAAGACAAAAAAAAACAAAAAAAAAAAAAACCGAACACGACAAATTTATACTTCTTTGCTAGTGAAACTGGGCAAAGAACAATTATAAAATAGATAGGACAAAACGGCCGCTTACCTAGTGCCGGCTGTTTTGTCGAACTAGGCTGTTTTGTCAGACAAAAAATTGATAGTCGGACAAAACAGTCGGGTTTTAGCCGGCCGTTTTATCCAACCCGGCCGTTTTGTCGAGAGGTTGGACAAAACGGCCGGGTCGGACAAAACGGCCGGCTACAGGGCTATTACCCTGTCAAAGTCAAGTCCCAAGTCATATCAAAGTACAAACAAAATAACACAACTCACTAAAACAGACCTCAAAATACTATGACAAGCCAGAATATGAAATTGTAGGTCTTTTTTACATGGAAGTTTCACTACTCTATCACGATCCGGATGAAAATACTGAATTATTTGGTAAACCACCTTTGACAAGTGAAATATTCTGAACTAATTGCTTGTGGATGTTTGGTGGAGAAAGGTACAGTCCCACAGCAAACCATACGGGAAACGGTAGAAATTCAATGATGGAAGCTGTTACTTGCTGCCACTCAAAAAAAACAAGTGGGATAAAGATAAAGACCTCATTTGCGAGTGTGATGCTAGGATTAAAAAAAATATTCTCGTTTATCTGTTTAAGTTGTTAGAAAATGTAGAAATTCTAACGGTTCCATTCATATTGGCACCTGCTTTAGAAACTGTTTCCAACAAGAGAAAATGTCAGGGAGAACCGATGTGTGCCTTCCAGGAGAGAGAATGCTATTCATAGCCCAGCCCACCGTACAAGGCCATGTCAGGGCTGTCATCTCGTTTGAAACCTGAAGTAATTGAAAGAAAAGGAAAAAAAGAAGGACACAGCCAAGTGGATGAACCTCTTTAAGGTTTCTTTAACTTCTTTCCTTTTTGGTCTACTGCACTGGGAATCTGTCCTCCATGGCTCCACCACGCAAACCTCTGAACATGGCTGACACCTGAAATCGCAGCATCCCTTTCAGGCTTGCCAAACACTTCCCACACCTTCACTTTGAAACATTCAGCTAAAAAACTTTATCAAGCATGTTAGCTCATGGAAATGACTTGTTAGGAATGTAGCCAAATGTCTGGACAAAAATCAGCAGCAGACAGACCACACGTGCATTTCTTAACACAACAATCACTTGCCTCCTTGTGCGTATTTACCTTAGTTGTCGGGGGGTGAATATGAATCAGGCTGATGAATAAGAATAGAAGTTTCCTTGCCAATATCATCAAAAAAAAAAAAAAAAAAAAAAAGGTTGAATAAACCCCTTCACTTGTCTAACCCGAACCTCATTTGGGGTATAAAAAAAAGTCACTGTGTGTGCCTCATCCTGTGAATGATATCTGGAGTGACATATCAACTACATTATCATGACTGGTCATGTATGGATAGATCCCTTTACTTTCATTTCATGCTTGTTCACATCCAGTATATTGCATATGTCTTTCTTGTGATAAAATTGGACTGAAACTAAAGTTTAGTTCAGTTTTTTACGTTGAGATGGCGGTGAGAACTTCAATACAGCACAACATGCTTACATCATTTATAAGTAAGAGGATAGCATAATCTTTGTATTTCAACACCCAGGTCATGTTCGTACACCATTTTACACCGTCAGCTTTTTGTTTGCAAATGTCCTTTTTCTATAAACAAATTCTTAGTAATGTAACCCATAACAAAACTTTCTTTTTGGTCAATTTGAGATTTCTTTATACCTAAAATGTTGTTAAGATTCAGAACAGCAATTCTGTGCTGCTTTATAAAAGTATTCTCAGCAGTTACTGAGTTACCACAATCACAAGTTATCATTCAAAAAGTCACTCATTATTTCACAGCATACAACATGCACTTAGCTTCAGCAGTGGCAGGGTTAAAGCTTGTCTCTTTGCTTTTTCATCCTTTGTTGATGTGACACAACTAAAACACACCTAACCCTGAACTGACTGGTCCTAACATGTTCCTGAGGGGTGAAGTTCCATCTCTCACACAGAAAGCAGTGGGATGTATGTTCATGTTGCTAGTGATGGAGAGCAGAGCAAGACAGAACGTTGCTTACAGCCTAAATGACCACAAACAGCCATAAAATAACCAGCACTGTCTGCCCACTGGAGACAACTAGCAATACAGACTGAAAAAGACAAAACACACACAACTCGTTAAAAGATTATAAAAAAAAAAAAAAACTCACTGAAATTTTATGAAAATCTTTCATCATTAAAATCTTAGAGATTAGACTGTGATCTGAAGAGGACAGTGGACAGAGGGAGGGTGAAGGGGTGGGGGGGGTGGAGGACTGTCAGGGAGGGGGACAGTCTGGCACTAACCTGGAGGTGGGTGTGGTCATCTTGATGTTGGTGCAGAGCCCCCAGCAGCTGGTTGGCACAGGTGTAGGGCACCCACACTGACAGGGGTCCGTGGTCCAGCACACCCTGAAACACCATCATCAGGCCTTGCTCAACATACACAGGTGTAGGGCACCCACACTGACAGCGGTCCGTGGTCCAGCACACCCTGAAACACACCATCATCAGGCCTTGCTCAACACACACAGGTGTAGGGTACCCACACTGACAGGGGTCCCTGGCCCAGCACACCCTGAAACACCATCATCAGGCCTTGCTCAACACACACAGGTGTAGGGCACTCACACTGACAGGGGTCCCTGGTCCAGCACACCCTGAAACACCATCATCAGGCCTTGCTCAACACACACAGAGAATGTCCTGAAATATATTCATGACAATTTGAAAACAGCACAACCTCCTACATCATTCTCAGTCCTTGATTGATACACACATACAAATCCAGCTGACGTCCTGAAATATAATCCACAGTCCTTGCTTAAAACACATATATTTATAATGTCCCGAGATACATTCATGATGCTCTGAACACAGAAAATCTTGCTATAAAACTCTCAGTCCTTGCTCAACAAACATGCACAAATCTGGTTGATGTCTTGACAAAAAAGAAATGACATTTTGAAAACAGAACTCCCTGAAATATAATCCACAGTCCTCCTTAATACACATGCACACATCGAACACAAAAAACTCTGTTCTTTTGAGAAGACTCTTCAGGCACTGGCACAGCCATTTCAGCACACAGAATTGTGAAGCCCAGTTGAGGCACAATTCTCACCTTTAACTGTATCGCAAGTTTACTTTGATGACAAAAAAGCATACCTGGGGTCATAATAGCAGAAGAAACAGCGACTATCAAAAAATCGGTGTAATGAAATATGAGACAGGAATGCAAGTCTGTCCCTCTGTCCTTTTTTCATGTTTGGTTGTGGTCTCAGGCTGACTGTCCGTCTCCTCTCTGGACTTAGTATTGACCGTCACCTTTTAACCCCAGACCTTACTGGCCGTTAACTTTCAACCCCAGACCTTACTGGCCGTTAACTTTCAACCCCAGACCTTACTGGCTGTTAACTTTCAACCCCAGACCTTACTGGCCGTTAACTTTCAACCCCAGACCTTACTGGCCGTTAACTTTCAACCCCAGACCTTACTGGCCGTTAACTTTCAACCGCAGACCTTACTGGCCGTTAACTTTCAACCCCAGACTTACTGGCCGTTAACTTTCAACCCCAGACCTTACTGGCTGTTAACTTCAACACCAAACCTACCCTGGGTGGATGCCATGCAATCCCTTTGGGATATGGCATGCTGTGAATGGGACCGTACAAAGGGATTCTATGCCATTATGGTTTTTGTGGACACACTGACACGCTAGGTCGTTGGTCAGAGTGAATGGTCCTCCTTAACCATTTGCATGAAAATGTTGCTGTCGTACAACTTGTGAGAAGAATTGCTCTGTGTCTGTGGCTCATCTCTTTCTGTTTTTTTTTTTTCTTCTTCTTCCCCAATAACAGAAACCAAGTTCTGACGGCATCTTTCTTTGATGGAAAATTTTTCATGTACAGCCATGTCATAATGTCTATAGCGCAGCCAGTCACATAAACCACACCAGGGTTGCAATTCAATACATGTTGATTACAGCCCAGCCAACCGCAAAGGCCCATATCAGGGCTGTCAATTCATCTGTCAATCTCTACATACATTTTTGCTTCTAATGAAATGCAAATGCATCAATCAATCAAAATAAATTTCAAAATGAATACAAAATATCAAAAATCCACATAGTACTTTAGGGTAACAGGCAAGGTAAAAACAGAGCTGCATAGACCTTAAAATGCTATTACCAGTAAACCTTTAAATCAATGCTGAAACTGAAAGACTGATCAAAAAACAAAGTATACTGCCCACAGTTTTCTGGCTTAATAAACAGAAAGAAAAGAAGACAGAATATCGACTTCCAGGCAGATGGTGGAAAAGCTCCCAGGCAAGTGTCAGCCATAAGAATTCATGAATAGCTGCAGCAAGAGACAAGAGGAGCAAAGAAATGGGCGGGAGACACTCAAATGACAAATATGGCTTTCTTCTTCCAGCTTCTCTGACCGTTGGAAGGCCAGCATTCTGATGGCTTCATGCCCCTGTCACAGGACGTCACTACTTTTCCTGCACCAGTCAGAACATGTTACAACTGTGGGCCATCTTCTCTCGCATGCAAGGCAGCCCCAAGATGCTTGAAATCTCTTGCTTATACCTAATCATGCTCGCCACTTGAGCAACGCTATGAAATGCTGCCACTCAAAGAACTTGCTGGAATCCGTGGACTGGCCAGAGTGTGGCATTATGAAACGTTCTGGTCTGCATGTTGATCACGAGGGAGATAAGATAAAATAATGCCGCTTATAGCCCAGACAACCACAAAAGACCACATCATGGCTGTCACCACGTTAAAATCAACTAACAAGTCATTCATTCACACAATTCTTTAAAATACATGAAAATACCCATCCGAAAGTTTGTTAAAAATCTTTCCACTGTAAAATCTCAGATCCAATGAAAAATGTTAATCTCTTTCAAGAACTCAAAGATCGCGTCAGGCGGACATCCCTGAACAACGAGAGAAGATAAGATAAGATAATGTTGCTTATAGCCCAGCCGACCGCAAAGGGCCATATCAGGGCTGTCACCACGTTAAAATCAACTCACAGGTCATTCATCCACACAATTCTTTAAAAGACATCGTCTAAAAAACTCATCCAAAACTTTTGTTAAAAATCTTTCCACTGTAAAATCTCAGATCCGATGAAAAATGTTAACCTCTTTCAAGAACTCAAAGATCGCGTCAGGCGGAACATCTCTGAACAAGGTTTTCATGGACTCTGCTGTAAAATGTTTGTGTCTCACATCGTGCAAATCCCAACACTCTAAAAGAATATGTTTCATTGTGAGTGGCACATGACACGGAATGCACCAAGGAGCTTCTTCACTCTTTAAAAGGTAGGAATGGGTAAAATACTAATGGCCAGTGTGCAGCCGGCACAGAACTGTCTCTTCTTTACGACCACCAGACGAAGACGGGAGGACTCCTTTAGGTTTGGACGGATCTGAAAGAGTTTGTTATCCGTCTGTGTATTCCAATCCTCCTGCCAGAGGTCTTTTACATAATCGTTAATTTTGGGTTTCAAATCTGAGCAGGGGATAGGTGTGTTTGACAGTTTCTCTCGTACGGCATTCTTGGCCAAACGATCTACCATTTCGTTCCCTCCGATGCCGACATGACCAGGAACCCAAGCCAGAAGAATGTTGTAACCCTCCGCTGTCAACTTGGTAAAAAGTTCAAAAAAGTGTAAAAGTTCGGGGTGCTGAAGATTGCGGCCAGCTATGGCCTCCAAAGCCGACAGTGAATCCGACAAAACCAGAAAGTCCCTCTTCGTAGATTGGGAGATTATCCGTAGTGCCAGAACCAGAGCTGTAACTTCAGCAGAGTAAGCAGAAGCGTCTGAAGGAATATGTTCTAACAGTATTTGAGAAGGAGCACCAGAGCAGTAGGCTGCACAGGCCACTCCATCTTCAGACTTGGAACCGTCAGTGAAAATTTTCTGATAGGATGAGAATTTCGAACAGAGGTCAGCATACAAAGCCTTGTATGCTAGAGAGCTAGTGGACTCTTTGCGAAAAGCTGCAAGATCAAAACGAATCTCTGGTGTGAAAAAGGTCCACGGAGGTTGATCCGGAAAACTTGGAAAAATCGGACACAACTCCTAGGTCTAGACCTGCATTCCGTGCGTGAGGCTGCATACGAAGACCAAACGGCGGAATACAGTTAGGGTTGTTGTCAAATTTGCTTTGAAACTGAGGGTCAAAGACACAGTCATAGGCAGGGTTTTCTGGTTCGGAGAACAGTCTGACGTAGTAATTCAAAGACAGTTTCAGCCTGCGGTTGGACAGTGAAGGTTCACCTGCCTCTGCGTACAGGCTGTACACAGGGGTGGTGCGGAATGCTCCAAGACAGAGACGAAGCCCTTGATGGTGGATAGGGTCCAAGAGTTTTAGATACGACGGTCTGGCAGAGCCGTACACAGCACAACCATAGTCCAGTTTGAACGGACCAAGGCTCTGTAGAGGTGCAGCAAAGTTTTCTTATCAGCGCCCCAGTCAGTGTGTGCTACGACCCGCAGAATATTCAGAGTTTTCTGGCAAGAGGTTTTGAGGTGTTTAATATGGCTGAGAAAGTTGAGTTTTTGGTCGAAAATAACTCCAAGGAATTTGGCCTCTGTGACAGCTGGAATGGGAGATTTCCCTATTTTGATTTCAGGATCTGGAAAAAAAAAAAAATGACGAAAATTATGGAAGTGAATGCACTGTGTCTTCGTAGGAGAGAAAGTAAAGCCATTTTCATCCGCCCATTGATGAATTTTATCCACACAAAGCTGGAGCCTGCGCTGGACACTCGGGTACAGGCTTCCAGTTGCATAGACAGCAAAATCATCCACAAACAATGAGCAGTCTGAACCCTGCTGAACTGACTTGACAATGTTGTTAATCTTGATGCTGAATAGGGCCGGAGACAGTATGCTCCCTGTGGAACACCCAACTCCTGCTCATGAACATCAGAGAGAGTGGTGCCAACCCGGACCTGAAACTGTCGGTCTGCCAAAAAATTTGTATGAAAAAGTGGAAGATGACCCCGAAAACCAAGATCATGGAGATCATGAAGAATTCCAGCTTTCCAGGTGGTATCGTAGGCTTTCTCCAAGTCGAAGAATATAGCCACTGCGTGGTGTTTGTTCAGAAAGGCGTTCCGAAGCGTAGATTCCAGACGAATCAAATGGTCCACTGTAGTATGATGTTTACGGAAACCACACTGTTCTTTCGCCAAAAGGCCGTCGGTTTCAAGTTTCCACATGAGTCTAGCGTTGACCATTTTCTCCATCAGTTTACAGACACAGCTGGTCAAAGCTATTGGACGGTAGTTTGACGGGTTGGAGAGATCTTTTCCAGGTTTAGGAATAGGAATGATGAGGGCTTTTCGCCAAGATGGTGGGAAGAATCCAGTAGTCCATACATGGTTGTATACATGTAGCAGGATGTGCAGACCTTTTTGCGGAAGATGTTTCAGAAGTTTATAATGGATTTCATCTATACCCGGAGAGGAATCGTTGCAAGAAAGTAAGGCGGATTTCAATTCATTTAAAGTGAAAGGAAGATTGTAGTCTTCCACGTTGTCTGACGAAAAGTTGCAGGGTGATTTTTCTTTAAGGGCTTTGTTTTTGACAAAACTGGCTGACTTGTTAGAAGAGGAGGAATTCTTTTCAATGGTTGAAGCAAGCAAATTAGCAACTGCTTTTTTCTCTGTTATTAAAGAATCAGAAAACTTGAGGTGGTTCACAGTGGGCAGGTGTTCTTCCCTTTGATTTTCTTGATGATTTTCCACACTTTTTTCTTCGAAGTTTTGGATGTGAGACTTGAGCAAAACTGTCTCCAAGATAATCGCTTACTGGTCTTATATATGTGTTTCGATTTGGCCCTCAGTTTCTGATGCGCTCGACGTTGGGCATCGAGGGTCTGCAAGAAACCCTACGTTGAGCTCTTTTACGGGTTTTGTTAATTTCTTTGCACTCAGAATTGAACCAAGGAACTTTTGGCATTACGGGCTTCTTGGAAGATGTCTGGATGGTTGACTTTGCGCAATTCAGTATGAAATCTGAAAGACTTCCTGCCGGATCGTCACTTTGCAGGATCTTGTCCTCTTCCAGATCCATAAGAAACTTAGTGGCAAAGAGGTCCCAATCTGCTTTGTTGAAATTGAGGCGTTCTGGCAAAGACTCGCTCTCTGCATTTGTACACCGAAGCAACACAGGAAAGTGGTCACTACCATGCAGGTCCTCATCAACCCCCAAACAAAATCCAAAAACAAAGATGGATCACAGACAGAAAGATCCAGACAAGATGTGGTGCCATTAGCGGAATGAAAGTAAGTTGGTGATTTCCTGTTCAAGACACACAGATCAAGCTCCGAAAACACTTCCTCTAAAAGCAGACCCCGTGGTGAAGATCTCTCACTTCCCCATAGAGGAGAGTGGCCGTTCAGATCACCCAACAGCAGGAAGGGTCGAGGAAGCTGCTCCAAGAGTGAAATGAGGTCCTGTTTGGTGACGCAGACGTTTGGAGATAAGTACAAACTACAGACAGTAACTGTTTTGTGGAGAGTAACCCGAGCTGCCACTGCCTGAAGCGGAGTCTGCAGAGCAACTGGGCTGTACAGAACAGAGTTGTGAATGAACAAGGCAACTCCACCAGAAGCACCATGTTCAACAGACTGTGCAGGTAGATTTAAAAAACTGTAGCCAGAAAGTGAAAAATTTTTGTCAGACTTGAGAAGAGTTTCTTGGAGGGCAATTAGCATCGGCCTGGCCTCACGGCACAACAGCTGCAATCTTCATAATTGGAAGACAGTCCCCTGATATTCCAATGTATGATTGAATCCATTGTGGATGAGTCCATCATAAATGAATATGGGTGAAAGAAAATAAATCTCGTAATTCTTCCTTTTATTCTATATCAACATCATCTGGATCCGAGAGAACTGCAAATCTGTTGAAATTTCTCTCCGCTTTTTTCTCTCGATCTGATACAATTTTGTTCGGCGTTTTCTTTTTAGGTGGCGACTTGGTCTTTCCTCCAGAACCGCCAGCTCCCTTGTTGACAGCTGTAGGGTGCCCTTTGGAGGATTTTGAGGGGGTGGTCTTGTCTTGTACTTCAACAACTTCCACTCTCTGCCGCTCTGAAGTGCCTGTAGGTCTTTTGCCCCCTGGTGGTCTGGGGGCGGGAGTAGGCTTTGAAGACTGACTCGTATCTGAAGGCGACGACTGCTGGGGTTTCATCGCATGCAGTGGTTCTGCCTGAGGCTACAGACTTGGTTTCTGGCTCTCTCTCGGCAAACGAGGACTCCACCGTCTGCACTCCGATGCTGACTGTTTGGGCTTCTTTACTGCAGCTGCAAACGAGAGCCCAGCAGTTGGTTGACTTTTCATAGCAATCTTTTTCGCCTCAAAAAACGGGATTCGCTGTTCAGTCTTTATTCTCTGAATTTCCTTTTCCTTTAACCAGTTTGGACAGGTCTTCGATGATGATGGGTGCTTGCCTCCACAGTTGGCACAGAGTGGTGGACTGTCACACACACCTGGTGGACTGGCTGGCAGCAGGTACCACACACCTCTTCCTCCGTACATCTATCCCTCACATGGCCGTACCTCTGGCACTTGAAACAGCGCAGAGGTGATGGGATGTACAGTGACACTGAAACTCTCAGGTAGCCCACCGTAATCGACTCCGGGAGAGAAGTAGAGCAGAAGGTCAAGAAAAGGGTGTCAGTTGGAATCCTGTCATTGCCTTTACGCACAAGCACACGATGAACGTGGGTCACTCCTTGAGATGCCAGCTCTGACTTGATTTCAGCCTCCGACACTCCTCTCAGATCTCTGCACCGGATTACTCCTTTCGAAGAGTTCAGAGATTTGTGTGGAGACACTTTGATCGGTCGATCCACTAACGTTGTTGATTTTAACAGCATCTCGGAGTGCAGCTTGGATGAGCACTCAATCAGAAGTGACCCATTCCTCAGTCTCTTGACGCTCTTTGGCTTCCCGCTGAGGCCATTGATTCCCTTCGCAATCGCAAAAGGACTCAGGCCTGACAGAGGTCTATCTTCATCTGCTCCCTCCACAATCAGCCAGCTGGGCCAGAAGCCTGAAAGGACTCTCGTCTCGTGTTCCGAATCCGTGTCCGTCTCTGTTTCTGAATCCTGCCTGTGTCTTTTTTTTGTTTTTGGTGCCATGGTGTATTCATTAGAATTCATCTCTTTTTGATTCCCACCCGCCATCGAGTCCCAACAAGGGGGATGCCCATTTTATACGGAATTCCAGTATATCTGGGCACCAGGACTTCAAAGGAGATATACACAGGCCTGAAAGCATCCCTGCCACAGAAGCTCCCAAACCCGTTTGACCCAAGCCGCCGCCTTCTAGCCTGAGCTAGGGCATGCACGCGACCAGCCGCTTGATCGAAGTGGGCCACTTCGACCACCTGTCTAGGGGAAGTCCAGGCCAAAGAGGTGTGTTGACTTGATGCACCGCAGTCACATCAGCGGTCTCAACCTCCAGGATCCTATTCTCCCCCATCACAGGACGCACCGCACGGCAAACACGGTGGGCCTCAAGAAGACCACAGAGAAAAGAAGAGTGTTGGAAAGAAGACTTGAAGGGGAGACGAAGATAGAAAAGACCCAAATAAGAAAGGCAGAAAAACAAGAAAAGGAGAAAGGCGGGTTACTATTAGTCAGGGTCCTCACCCTTAGCCTGTCTGACATGGGAAGCCCTACCAGGGACATCAACTCCTGACCACGTTGCGCTTAGGCCAGACAGCATCTTAGACTTTTCAGGCCTGGAAGCATTTGAAAAAAAAAAACTAGCCTATCTTCAAATATTGATGCCCCCGCCAGCAAAGCCTAAGGGATCACAGGATCACGCAAGCCCTCCGACCACGGCAAGGTTGCAACCCCCGGAGGGAACAACGAGGGAAGGGTAAAGTTCACATGTACATACTGAAGGCATCCACCACTTCTGGTCCACCTGACTGGCTTTCTTGTCTGCCTCCAGTTCACAAACTACAGGTTGCCTGCCATGCTTTGCCACTGCTTGTGTCTCACTGTCAAGTTTAAAGTGAATGCGAGCGCTCTCTCTCTCGCACACAGAGAACGGTTTGCACTGTTGAGGCCACATGAATGCAGTGGGCTGAGCAGCAGACAATAACTGGCTGGAACACGTGGTTACCTCAAAGGGGCAGCCCAATCAGTGGTCAGTGTGATGCCCAAAGTAGCTAGTGACCTGCACTTGAACGGACTCCAACACAGCCATACAGCAGTGCACAGGAGGTGAGTTACTTATTCTCTCCCCCCTGCTCTACAATTCATGACCTTGACCAAGCTCTGACCTTCAGACCAAAGACGGGGGCGTCTCGTCCCTGTAACATCCCCATCAGAGCCTCCAGGTACTCCATCAGCAACATGGCTGCTGGCTGCAGGAGGTCGTAGTCCAGGTAGACTCGCAGCAGCTGTGGGGTGCTCCACACCTGTTCATAACGCACAGCAGAAGTTTTTCATCTGTTTATCTGGCATGGGAAACCAGGGTTAAGCTGAAGGTCAAAAATAGGAGAGCATGTTAGCACTGTGAGTCGTGAGTATGGACCAAAGCCTTTCTGATACTCCCCCTTTCCCTCCCTTCTACATTTAATTTAAAAAATAAAAAAAAATCACAGCCTAACAATGCACACAAAACTTGCCCCAGACTAAAATTCTATCATGCTAAGGATGAATCAAACACAACACATACAAAAAATAGGTGTTCACCCTTTTGCCAGAAGCTCTGTAATCGTACTAGTCCAGTACATCCATGGCAGTCATACCTTTCACCGTCAGCCTTCAACTGTCTCAACCTCAACTTTACACCCCCATGATGGATGATGTCCTTGACTTGAGCTCAAGGTCCTGGCATAAAAGTGAATGCTGTGCATCATGGACAAAGAGTGGAGGGAAAAACAGTCCAGTCACCTACATGTTCTTTTCAAACACAACTCCTCCCATTCCTCATAAGGCCCTTTGCAGTCCGCTGGGCTATAAGCAACATTACCTTACCTTACCTTACCCCTCATTATACCCCTTACACATTACAAACATCCCTTTCTGATCAAAGTTCACACAAGCAATCATCTTCCTTATAGCCCAGCCAACAGCGCACACATATCTGGGCTGCAAGCAACTTAAAAGTCCAAATATGAAACCAAGTCATGCCCTGATCCATCAAAACTAAATCTGACTCCACACACCTTTCAGCTGGATGCAACGAACATATTGATCCTGAAGACTGAAAAATGTGTTCATCCGGTGGAAACACCTCTGAGCAAGGTCTTCAGGAATCTGCAGTAAAATTCTGGTGCCTATAAACAGCAATTCCAAGCTGAAAGGTGAACCACAGCATACTTTATCTTGACACATTACACCTGACCTCACTTTTGAACAGACCATCAGCCCCTACAACTCTTGGCTGACAAGCACCCATGAATTCAACCATGGCATTCCAGAACATTAATCTAACAATATTTTCATGATCACTCTCCATCTGACACGTCCTCACTCCCTTTCACCACTTCATGACATACGGGAAGGAGGGAGGGGCAGGAAGAGGAAAGGGAGGTTGGCGGGGGCAACCAAGGACACCACAGTGTGGTCAGCTGACCTTGTAGGAGTTGACCAGCCAGGCGGGCAAAGGGAAAGCCTGGGACAGCAGCTTCTCGCACACACAGCGGTGGTAGCGGGCGTCGCACTCCTCAAATCTATCTAGGTAGTGCTGCAGAAGCTTCCAGGCGTGGTCTGTGGCGCTGAAATGTACAACACAGGATTCATTATATGGAGTCTGCCCTCCTGTTATACCACATGTCTGACAACTATCTATCTACTCCAGCGTAGTTACCAACATTATCATACTGAGTCTGCCTTACTATTATACCACATGTCTGACAACTATCTATCTACTCCAGTGTAGTTACCAACATTACCATACTGAGTCTGCCTTACTATTATACCACATGTCTGACAACTATCTATCTACTCCAGCGTAGTTACCAACATTATCAAATTCTTTAAAAGACATCGTCTAAAAAACTCATCCAAAACTTTGTTAAAAATCTTTCCACTGTAAAATCTCAGATCCGATGAAAAATGTAACCTCTTTCAAGAACTCAAAGATCGCGTCAGGCGGAACATCTCTGAACAAGGTTTTCATGGACTCTGCTGTAAAATGTTTGTGTCTCACATCGTGCAAATCCCAACACTCTAAAAGAATATGTTTCATTGTGAGTGGCACATGACACGGAATGCACCAAGGAGCTTCTTCACTCTTTAAAAGGTAGGAATGGGTAAAATCGAATGGCCGGTGCAGCCGGCACAGAACTGTTTCTTCTTTACGACCACCAGACGAAGACGGGAGGGAACTCCTTTAGGTTTGGACGGATCTGAAAGAGTTTTGTTATCCGTCTGTGTATTCCAATCCTCCTGCCAGAGGTCTTTTACATAATCGTTAATTTTGGGTTTCAAATCTGAGCAGGGGATAGGTGTGTTTGACAGTTTCTCTCGTACGGCATTCTTGGCCAAACGATCCACCATTTCGTTCCCTCCGATGCCGACATGACCAGGAACCCAAGCCAGAAGAATGTTGTAACCCTCCGCTGTCAACTGGTAAAAAAGTTCAAAAAAGTGTAAAAGTTCGGGGTGCTGAAGATTGCGGCCAGCTATGGCCTCCAAAGCCGACAGTGAATCCGACAAAAAAAACAGAAAGTCCCTCTTCGTAGATTGGGAGATTATCCGTAGTGCCAGAACCAGAGCTGTAACTTCAGCAGAGTAAGCAGAAGCGTCTGAAGGAATATGTTCTAACAGTATTTGAGAAGGAGCACCAGAGCAGTAGGCTGCACAGGCCACTCCATCTTCAGACTTGGAACCGTCAGTGAAAATTTTCTGATAGGATGAGAATTTCGAACAGAGGTCAGCATACAAAGCCTTGTATGCTAGAGAGCTAGTGGACTCTTTGCGAAAAGCTGCAAGATCAAAACGAATCTCTGGTGTGAAAAAGGTCCACGGAGGTGATCCGGAAACTTGGAAAAATCGGACACAACTCCTAGGTCTAGACCTGCATTCGTGCGTGAGGCTGCATACGAAGACCACGGCGGAATACAGTTAGGGTTGTTGTCAAATTTGCTTTGAAACTGAGGGTCAAAGACACAGTCATAGGCAGGGTTTTCAGGTTCGGAGAACAGTCTCTGACGTAGTAATTCAAAGACAGTTTCAGCCTGCGGTTGGACAGTGAAGGTTCACCTGCCTCTGCGTACAGGCTGTACACAGGGGTGGTGCGGAATGCTCCAAGACAGAGACGAAGTGATGGTGGATAGGGTCCAAGAGTTTTAGATACGACGGTCTGGCAGAGCCGTACACAGCACAACCATAGTCCAGTTTGGACGGACCAAGGCTCTGTAGAGGTGCAGCAAAGTTTCTTATCAGCGCCCCAGTCAGTGTGCTACGACCCGCAGAATATTTCAGAGCTTTCTGGCAAGAGGTTTTGAGGTGTTTAATATGGCTGAGAAAGTTGAGTTTTTGGTCGAAAATAACTCCAAGGAATTTGGCCTCTGTGACAGCTGGAATGGGAGATTTCCCTATTTTGATTTCAGGATCTGGAAAAAAAACTGACGAAAATTATGGATAAGATAAGATAATGTTGCTTATAGCCCAGCCGACCGCAAAGGGCCATATCAGGGCTGTCACCACGTTAAAATCAACTCACAGGTCATTCATCCACACAATTCTTTAAAAGACACATCGTCTAAAAACTCATCCAAAACTTTGTTAAAAAATCTTTCCACTGTAAAATCTCAGATCCGATTGTGAGTGGCACATGACACGGAATGCACCAAGGAGCTTCTTCACTCTTTAAAAGGTAGGAATGGGTAAAAATACGAATGGCCGGTGTGCAGCCGGCACAGAACTGTTTCTTTTACGACCACCAGACGAAGACGGGAGGAACTCCTTTAGGTTTGGACGGATCTGAAAGAGTTTGTTATCCGTCTGTGTATTCCAATCCTCCTGCCAGAGGTCTTTTACATAATCGTTAATTTTGGGTTTCAAAATCTGAGCAGGGGATAGGTGTGTTTGACAGTTTCTCTCGTACGGCATTCTTGGCCAAACGATCCCATTTCGTTCCCTCCGATGCCGACATGACCAGGAACCCAAGCCAGAAGAATGTTGTTGTACCCCTCCGCTGTCAACTTGTAAAAAAGTTCAAAAAAGTGTAAAAGTTCGGGGTGCTGAAGATTGCGGCCAGCTATGGCCTCCAAAGCCGACAGTGAATCCGACAAAACCAGAAAGTCCCTCTTCGTAGATTGGGAGATTATCCGTAGTGCCAGAACCAGAGCTGTAACTTCAGCAGAGTAAGCAGAAGCGTCTGAAGGAATATGTTCTAACAGTATTTGAGAAGGAGCACCAGGGCAGTAGGCTGCACAGGCCACTCCATCTTCAGACTTGGAACCGTCAGTGAAAATTTTCTGATAGGATGAGAATTTCGAACAGAGGTCAGCATACAAAGCCTTGTATGCTAGAGAGCTGTGGACTCTTTGCGAAAAGCTGCAAGATCATCAAAACGAATCTCTGGTGTGAAAAAGGTCCACGGAGGTTGATCCGGAAAACTTTGGAAAAATCGGACACAACTCCTAGGTCTAGACCTGCATTCCGTGCGTGAGGCTGCATACGAAGAAGACCAAACGGCGGAATACAGTTAGGGTTGTTGTCAAATTTGCTTTGAAACTGAGGGTCAAAGACACAGTCATAGGCAGGGTTTTCAGGTTCGGAGAACAGTCTGACGTAGTAATTCAAAGACAGTTTCAGCCTGCGGTTGGACAGTGAAGGTTCACCTGCCTCTGCGTACAGGCTGTACACAGGGGTGGTGCGGAATGCTCCAAGACAGAGACGAAGCCCTTGATGGTGGATAGGGTCCAAGAGTTTTAGATACGACGGTCTGGCAGAGCCGTACACAGCACAACCATAGTCCAGTTTGAACGGACCAAGGCTCTGTAGAGGTGCAGCAAAGTTTTCTTATCAGCGCCCCAGTCAGTGTGTGCTACGACCCGCAGAATATTCAGAGCTTTCTGGCAAGAGGTTTTGAGGTGTTTAATATGGCTGAGAAAGTTGAGTTTTTGGTCGAAAATAACTCCAAGGAATTTGGCCTCTGTGACAGCTGGAATGGGAGATTTCCCCCTATTTGATTTCAGGATCTGGAAAAAAAACTGACGAAAATTATGGAAGTGAATGCACTGTGTCTTCGTAGGAGAGAAAGTAAAGCCATTTTCATCCGCCCATTGATGAATTTTATCCACACAAAAAGCTGGAGCCTGCGCTGGACACTCGGGTACAGGCTTCCAGTTGCATAGACAGCAAAATCATCCACAAACAATGAGCAGTCTGAACCCTGCTGAACTGACTTGACAATGTTGTTAATCTTGATGCTGAATAGGGCCGGAGACAGTATGCTCCCTTGTGGAACACCCAACTCCTGCTCATGAACATCAGAGAGAGTGGTGCCAACCCGGACCTGAAACTGTCGGTCTGCCAAAAAATTTTGAATGAAAAGTGGAAGATGACCCCGAAAAACCAAGATCATGGAGATCATGAAGAATTCCAGCTTTCCAGGTGGTATCGTAGGCTTTCTCCAAGTCGAAGAATATAGCCACTGCGTGGTGTTTGTTCAGAAAGGCGTTCCGAAGCGTAGATTCCAGACGAATCAAATGGTCCACTGTAGTATGATGTTTACGGAAACCACACTGTTCTTTCGCCAAAAGGCCGTCGGTTTCAAGTTTCCACATGAGTCTAGCGTTGACCATTTTCTCCATCAGTTTACAGACACAGCTGGTCAAAGCTATTGGACGGTAGTTTGACGGGTTGGAGAGATCTTTTCCAGGTTTAGGAATAGGAATGATGAGGGCTTTTCGCCAAGATGGTGGGAAGAATCCAGTAGTCCATACATGGTTGTATACATGTAGCAGGATGTGCAGACCTTTTTGCGGAAGATGTTTCAGAAGTTTATAATGGATTTCATCTATACCCGGAGAGGAATCGTTGCAAGAAAGTAAGGCGGATTTCAATTCATTTAAAGTGAAAGGAAGATTGTAGTCTTCTTCCACGTCTGACGAAAAGTTGCAGGGTGATTTTTCTTTAAGGGCTTTGTTTTTGACAAAACTGGCTGACTTGTTAGAAGAGGAGGAATTCTTTTCAATGGTTGAAGCAAGCAGATTAGCAACTGCTTTTTTCTCTCTGTTATTAAAGAATCAGAAAACTTGAGGTGGTTCACAGTGGGGCAGGTGTTCTTCCCTTTAATTTTCTTGATGATTTTCCACACTTTTTTCTTCGAAGTTTTGGATGTGAGACTTGAGCAAAACTGTCTCCAAGATAATCGCTTACTGGTCTTATATATGTGTTTTCGATTTGGCCCTCAGTTTCTGATGCGCTCGGACGTTGGGCATCGAGGGTCTGCAAGAGACCCTACGTTGAGCTCTTTTACGGGTTTTGTTAATTTCTTTGCACTCAGAATTGAACCAAGGAACTTTTGGCATTACGGGCTTCTTGGAAGATGTCTGGATGGTTGACTTTGCGCAATTCAGTATGAAATCTGAAAGACTTCCTGCCGGATCGTCACTTTGCAGGATCTTGTCCTCTTCCAGATCCATAAGAAACTTAGTGGCAAAGAGGTCCCAATCTGCTTTGTTGAAATTGAGGCGTTCTGGCAAAGACTCGCTCTCTGCATTTGTACACCACCGAAGCAACACAGAAAAGTGGTCACTACCATGCAGGTCCTCATCAACCTCCCAAACAAAATCCAAAAAAAAAAAGATGGATCACAGACAGAAAGATCCAGACAAGATGTGGTGCCATTAGCGGAGTGAAAGTAAGTTGGTGATTTCCTGTTCAAGACACACAGATCAAGCTCCGAAAACACTTCCTCTAAAAGCAGACCCCGTGGTGAAGATCTCTCACTTCCCCATAGAGGAGAGTGGCCATTCAGATCACCCACAGCAGGAAGGGTCGAGGAAGCTGCTCCAAGAGTGAAATGAGGTCCTGTTTGGTGACGCAGATGTTTGGAGATAAGTACAAACTACAGACAGTAACTGTTTTGTGGAGAGTAACCCGAGCTGCCACTGCCTGAAGCGGAGTCTGCAGAGCAACTGGGCTGTACAGAACAGAGTTTGTGAATGAACAAGGCAACTCCACCAGAAGCACCATGTTCAACAGACTGTGCAGGTAGATTTAAAAAACTGTAGCCAGAAAGTGAAAAATTTTGTCAGACTTGAGAAGAGTTTCTTGGAGGGCAATTAGCATCGGCCTGGCCTCACGGCACAACAGCTGCAATTCTTCATAATTGGAAGACAGTCCCCTGATATTCCAATGTATGATTGAATCCATTGTGGATGAGTCCATCATAAAAGAAATATGGTGAAAGAAAATAAATCTCGTAATTCTTCCTTTTATTCCATATCAACATCATCTGGATCCGAGAGAACTGCAAATCTGTTGAAATTTCTCTCCGCTTTTTTCTCGATCTGATACAATTTTGTTCGGCGTTTTTTTTAGGTGGCGACTTGGTCTTTCCTCCAGAACCGCCAGCTCCCTTGTTGACAGCTGTAGGGTGCCCTTTGGAGGATTTTGAGGGGGTGGTCTTGTCTTGTACTTCAACGACTTCCACTCTCTGCCGCCGCTTGAAGTGCCTGTAGGTCTTTTGCCCCCTGGTGGTCTGGGGGGGGGAGTAGGCTTTGAAGACTGACTCGTATCTGAAGGCGACGACTGCTGGGGTTCATCGCATGCAGTGGTTCTGCCTGAGGCTACAGACTTGGTTTCTGGCTCTCTCTCGGCAAACGAGGACTCCACCGTCTGCACTCCGATGCTGACTGTTGTTGGCTTCTTTACTGCAGCTGCAAACGAGAGCCCAGCAGTTGGTTGACTTTTCATAGCAATCTTTTTCGCCTCAAAAAACGGGATTCGCTGTTCAGTCTTTATTCTCTGAATTTCCTTTTCCTTTAACCAGTTTGGACAGGTCTTCGATGATGATGGGTGCTTGCCTCCACAGTTGGCACAGAGTGGTGGACTGTCACACACACCCTGGTGGACTGGCTGGCAGCAGGTACCACACACTTCTTCCGTCCGTACATCTATCCCTCACATGGCCCTCACATGGCCGTACCTCTGGCACTTGAAACAGCGCAGAGGTGTGATGGGATGTACAGTGACACTGAAACTCTCAGGTAGCCCACCGTAATCGACTCCGGAGAGAAGTAGAGCAGAAGGTCAAGAAAAGGGTGTCAGTTGGAATCCTGTCATTGCCTTTACGCACAAGCACACGATGAACGTGGGTCACTCCTTGAGATGCCAGCTCTGACTTGATTTCAGCCTCCGACACTCCTCTCAGATCTCTGCACCGGATTACTCCTTTCGAAGAGTTCAGAGATTTGTGTGGAGACACTTTGATCGGTCGATCCACCACTAACGTTGTTGATTTTAACAGCATCTCGGAGTGCAGCTTGGATGAGCACTCAATCAGAAGTGACCCATTCCTCAGTCTCTTGACGCTCTTTGGCTTCCCGCTGAGGCCATTGATTCCCTTCGCAATCGCAAAAAAGGACTCAGGCCTGACAGAGGTCTATCTTCATCTGCTCCCTCCACAATCAGCCAGCTGGGCCAGAAGCCTGAAAGGACTCTCGTCTCATGTTCCGAATCCGTGTCCGTCTCTGTTTCTGAATCCTGCCTGTGTCTTTTTTTTGTTTTTTTGTGCCATGGTGTATTCATTAGAATTCATCTCTTTTGATTCCCACCCGCCATCGAGTCCCAACAAGGGGGATGCCCATTTTATACGGAATTCCAGTATATCTGGGCACCAGGACTTCAAAGGAGATATACACAGGCCTGAAAGCATCCCTGCCACAGAAGCTCCCAAACCCGTTTGACCCGAGCCGCCGCCTTCTAGCCTGAGCTAGGGCATGCACGCGACCAGCCGCTTGATCGAAGTGGGCCACTTCGACCACCTGTCTAGGGGAAGTCCAGGCCAAAGAGGTGTGTGTGACTTGATGCACCGCAGTCACATCAGCGGTCTCAACCTCCAGGATCCTGCAGAAAACAAGAAAAGGAGAAAGGCGGGTTACTATTAGTCAGGGTCCTCACCCTTAGCCTGTCTGACATGGGAAGCCCTACCAGGGACATCAACTCCTTACCACGTTGCGCTTAGGCCAGACAGCATCTTCGACTTTTCTTAACCCCTGTTGTTTCAACTGACGAATACGGGATTTAAAAAGAAAAAATACATTTTCCACAACATACAATTGCCAAAATTCATTAACCATCATTGCACTTTATTCTCAGCTGCATTAATTACTCCCATAACCCATCTTTAAGCAAAGTTTTAAGATTTCTGGCTACTTATACAAAGTTTGAGATTTCACAGATGATTTCTAAACTACAGAAATTCCAGAAAATTCTGGAGAGCTGCAGTTAAGTTCCACAGTTTCCTGCCAGAATGGTATATATGCCTACCTACTTAATTCCTTTTAAAAGACAGTTGTGGTTGCATTTTATCTACAGCTATGTTAGAAGATTATTTTTCACGGCATGAAAAATCAAATGAATGAAAGATGTCTTAAACTGAATGAACCATATTCACTAAATGACACAGTAAACGACTGAATGAAGCACCTGCAGGCAGCTCTTCAGTCAGCTCTACCCAGGTAGGCAGCCCGTTGTATCCACAGAAGAAAGTGGATTGTAAAGCGCTTAGAGCTTGGTGGTCTCTGGCCAGGTATGGTGCTATATAAGTACTCTTAATAATAATAATAATAATAATAATAATAATACAGGCCTCATGGGAACTGGGGACATCTGTGATTGTCAAAGCTGTGAATTTTGGAGTCAGTCACTGAATTTCAGTCAGCCCTGGTAGATGGCATGAAATAAAATCTGTGTTCTAGAGTGAGGCAGTGACACTACGATCAATGCTCTGAGCTGATTGTGAAAATAAAAAGGACTGAAGCAGCATGCAATCATCAAAGAAATCTGAAGCCACCCAATTATGGAGGTGCTTCTATGCTGTTTGTGTTGGACACCAATATGATTTCGAAACAGGTTCATAGAAAAATGAAATAAGCAACTTAAAGACAAAACATATCACTTAAAAGAAAATCTTCAAGGCTCTTCTTCTTGAGTATACTATGACCGTTACAAGTCAGACATCAAGTTAGTTTGTTTTCTTCTCTCACTCTTTTTTTTCTGTGCTCAGAATATCCATCCTTTAATGCCTTGACAACAGCAAAGAGACCATCAGATTCATGTCACCTACCTGCTATCTGTGGTCTGGGTGGTGGAATGTAAGTCGTTTTCTCTCAGCCAATCCCAGGCCTCCGAGGTCTCCTTGTTGTCCCCCAGCATGAAGTACGAACTGCAGCGTGCCAAACTGACACACCTGCAACACACAACACACCGTCGGAAACACGCTATGAAGTCTGAAGCACACCGCAGAATCCAAGGTGACACACCTGCAACACGCAACACACAGTCAGAAACAAGCTATGAAGTCTGAAGCACACCACAGAATCCAAGGTGACACACCTGCACACACACAACACACAGTCGGAAACAAGCTATGAAGTCTGAAGCACACCGCAGAATCCAAGGTGACAAACCAAAACAGACACAACACACACCCGCCAGAGCCACGTTGACTCCCCTTGAACATGTCAAAGCAGACATCAGATCAAACGGAAACAGTTATTTCCCCAAAACACACGTAAATCCGATTACATGGAACATCTAGAAACATTTTAGGGAATCTGCAGTGAAATGCTAAAGGCTTTAAAAACAAAAAAGGAAAAAAAAAAAAAAAAAAAAAAAAAAAAAAAAACATGGTCATCCAACTAACTCTGAATTTTACATCCAACACTAAACTTCTTATTCTTTGCTGAAAGCAAAACAACAACAACAAAAGCACACACAAAAGAGAAGTTGTGGTTGAGGACCTATAGGAGACAAAAAAAAAAAAAAAAAAAAAAAAAAAAAGTAGTTCTGATTCTCTCAGGGGAAAGCACTCACTAGGCCCAAACTGCAATGGAAAACGCAAGTAGCTTACAGCATGCATTTGCATAAAGGTAACGACCTTTCCTGACCTATCATCTCTATTTTGAAAGCCACATTACAGTATCCTTTTTTTTTTTTCTCTAATCTTACATGTCATGAACAAATTATTACCATTCATACTGCCCACCACATTTTCCTGTGCCTGCTTTGTTCATCTCAAGTCATTCTTACCCTGGCAGACCTTACCTGAGAGAAAGGGAGGTGAAGACTGGAAACAGGGGGAGGTGGAAAGCCTGGCACACGATGACAGCCATGTCGTACAGCCCATTGTTCACCAGAATCCCCACCATTTCATCCCGCACCCGGTGTGGGGCCTAAAAAAAAAAAAAAAAAAAAAAAAAAAAAAACCTACCTTAATATTCTGTACACCACACTATCCTATTCCTACGTTTATGTTCAGTACACCACACTATCCTAAGATAAGACAATGTTGCTCATAGTCCAGTCCAGCAGACTGCAAAGGGCCACATCAGGGTTGTCACTGCAAGGTAAGGTAATGTTGCTTATAGCCCAGCCGACCACAAAGGGCCATATCAGGGCTGTCACCATGTTATCAACTCACAAGTCATTAAAAAAAACAAAAAAAAAACTTTCACACATCTCTTTAAAATACATCTTCTAAAAACGCATCAGAAACTTCCTTAAAAATCTTTCTTTCGTAAAACCTTAAATCAGATGAAAAATGTTAATCTCTTTCAGAAACTCAAAGATCACGTCAGGTGGGACATCTCTGAACAGGGTTTTTCCTGGACTCTGCTGTAAAGTGTTTGTGTCTCACATCGTGCAAGTCCCAACACTCTAAAAGAATATGTTTCACTGTGAGAGTAACATGACATGGAATACACCACGGAGCTTCTTCACCTTTTAAAAGATAAGAATGGGTATAAAACGAGCGGCCTGTGTGCAGGCAGCACAGGACTGTTTCCTCTTTACGACCGCCTTTGGAACATTGTAAAAACTCTTTCAGGTTTGGACGGATTTTAAACAGTTTGTTATCAATCTGCAAGGTCCATTCCTCTTGCCAGAGGTCTTTGACATAGGTCTGTGTTTTGGGTTTCAGGTCAGTGTGAGGAACGGACAACCTGCTCAACTTTTCCCTTGTGGCATTCTTGGCAAGCTGATCAACCATCTAATTGCCTCGAATGCCCACATGGCTGGGAGATAAGATAAGATAATGTTGCTTAGCCCCAGCCGACCGCAAAGGGCCATATCAGGGCTGTCACCACGTTAACATGGCTGGGAACCCACACAAAAACTACGTTGTGTCCATCTGATTTTAGGGAGGTGTACAGTTAAAAAACTTTCAGTAGTTGAGGGTGCTTAAGATTATGGCCAGCAATGGCCTCCAAAGCAGAAAGGGAGCCTGACAAAATAAGAAAATCTTTCTGTTTCGATTTGGAGATCAACTGAAGTGCCAGGACCAAGGATGTCACCTCAGCAGTGTAGATGGAGCTGTCGGTGGGAATGTGTACTGTACATCTCTGAGGGGGGCTCTACTGCACAAAAACACAGCAGAGGCAACTTCTTCCTCGTACTTGGAACCGTCAGTGAAAATTCTTTTAAAAGATGGAAACTTGGAGCACAGTTCAGCAAAAAAGGACTTGTATGCCAAGGAACTAGTGGAATCTTTGCAGTATGAGGCTAAATCAAAGAGGATCTCTGGTGTGAAGAAAGTCCATTCATCATGAGATAGGAAACCTTTCAGGCATCTGAACCAGCTGGCTAATTGTTGAAGGAGCAGATGAAGACAGACCTCTGTCGCACCTGAGTCCTTTTATCATTGCAAAAGGAATCAATGGCCTCAGCGGGAAGCCAAAGAGCGTCAAGAGATTGAGGAATGGGTCACTTCTGATTGAGTGCTCGTCCAAGCTGCACTCAGAGATGCTGTTGAAATCGACGACGTTGGTGGATCGACCGATCAGGGTGTCTCCACACTAAACTCTCAACTCTTCCAAGGGAATAATCTGATGCAGAGATCTGAGGAGTGTCGGAGGCTGAAATCAAGTCGGAACTGGCATCACAAAGGAGTGACCAATGTCCATCGACTTGTGTGCACAAAGGCAGAGGCACAATACTATCTGGGCGAGCCAAAACCAGTCAAGGTTACTGTCTCACTGGAAATCAATCGCTGAGTTTTGATCAAAAAACAGCCTAAGCGAGATCACTTCCTTTGACAATGGTGGAATGACTCATGAGAACAACTGTGTTGTGACTGAAAAAGGTAAGGTAAGGTAAGGTAGTGTTGCTTATATAGCCCAGCTGACCACAAAGGGCCATATCAGGGTTGTCACCATGTTAAAATCAACTCACAAGTCATTCATTCACACAACTCTTGTGAATGAAAAGGCGAGAAAAAAAAAAATCAGAAATGGAAAGAGAACGACAAGAGTGTTTATGCACGTTTTACCAAGTCAGTGAAAGGAGCAAATGATTTATTATGCTTTCTGCACACTGTGCAGAGCAAATATTGCTTAAAGCTCTGAGGGTGTTCACAATGTGTGCACACGAAGACCAAAAACCATGCAGACCATGCCAAAGCTGTGGTATCTTCCCCAAAGATAACCACTGCAGTGAAGACTACATTCAACAAAATTGCTGTCACGCAAGCGGAACTTCTCTTTCGGAGTTCACTGTAGAAACCAACTTGCCCGTGTAAGTGTCAAACCATGCAGGAAAGAATAAGATGATTTTTTAAATCTTCTGTTAAAGTTTTACTCTCCTCACTCTTTTTATATGACACTAACAATATCAAGCGACATTCACACTAATTGCTCTCTCTCTCTCTCACACACACACACACACACATACATGTATGTCTTGTTTGTGTGGGGATGTTAAGGTAAGGTAATGTTGCTTACTACCCAGCCGACTGCAAAGGGCCATATCAGAGCTGTCAACACGTTAAAAACTCTTAAGTCATCAACAACAACAACAATCAAAAAAAAACTTTCACACATCTCTTTAAAATATATCTTCTTCAAGCGTACCAAAAACTTCGTTAAAATTCTTTCTTCCTTAAAATCCTAAATCAGATGAAAAACAATCTCTTTCAGAAACTCAAAGATCACGTCGGGTAGGACATCTCTGAACAGGGTTTTCATGGACTCTGCTGTAAAGTGTTTATGTCTCACATTGTGCAAGTGCCAACAATCTAAAAGAATATGTTTCACTGAGACACGATTGGCTGTTCATACTACCATGTAGCACCTCCCCATCTGCACGTTCTTCTGGGAGTGGTAAAAAAAGCACCATGACCTGCTTTAAGGTGAGTGTCATTCTCTGGATGAAGAAATTGCTGAATCATTTGCAGCTGAGGAAAAAACGTAGAGACAAGGTAAGGGTAGGTAAGGTTGCTTATAGCCCAGCCGACCGCGCAAAGGGCCATATCAGGGCTGTCACCATATTACAATCAACTCAGGTAGAGACAAGGTAAGATAAGGTAATGTTGCTTAGAGCCCAGCCGACCACAAAGAGGTACAGACAATGTTAGCCTTTTCTGACTTTGTCGACAAACTGAAACAGACTGGATCTTTAGAGGAAGGAAAAAGGCAACTAAAATCAAGACTGTTGTTTAATGAGCCTGAAGATGACAGCACACCCCGGAGTGTTTTCCAGCAAGAGCAACAAGAACTGATGGAGCAGGTACATGAGAGAAAAGAAGAAACAGAAGACAGGAAATCACAGCTGGATCTTCCACGCTTGTCTGGTCCTGTCACACAGCATTTAGATGTTGCCCTGCATCAGAAAAAAAATCCACAAGCAGTCCTATCATGGCAAGTCCTTCATAGGCAACCACTGCAACAAATATTTGAAGCCAGAGGCAATTCAACATGTCTATGAAAGTGTTGTCAGCAAAACAGATGAGCTGACTCAAGAGACAGCTATTCTTGTCAGAGCTAGGAGTATATCTAACAGATTCAAAATGCTGAAAACATTATTCTCGCACATCCACACAAAAATCTCACATCAAAAACCCATGATTGCTTCCCTTTGCTTGAAAGCAGACGACACGCAAAACGATTCGAGAGGCGAAAAAATCGATGTCCGAAGTCTTGTTCGCATTTGTTCTCCGATTCGTCTTCAAATGTGACGTGTGTGACTGCTGTGTAGATGTGCGAAAGGTGCAAAGCCTTCCTGACTCCAATGGTGGAGTGTGGGCCCTCTACATCCTCAGACAGCCCTGAAGAAGTTCATTAAAGACGAAAATTTGGCAGAGAAACAACTGGTGTTTTTTGTTGTTGTTGTTGTTGTGATCAAGTGTATAAAAAAAAACCATGACTGTGAGTGACATCGACATACTGGATAGTGACATCACAGAATACATGTCTCCTTTAGAAAAGAATTCCCACAGTCTCGCATCATCCCAAAGCAGCATATCTTAGAAAACCATTGTGTTCCTTTCATCCGTCTTCATCATTTTGGACTGGCTGTGTATGGGGAACAAGGGGGTGAGGAAACACATGCAGTTATCGATGTGCTAAAGAGGAGGGTATGGGGTCTGAAAACAGAGAAATTGCATGTCATGATGTCAGAGCACATGGCTATTGTCTCCCCCCTGTTTCAAGCATTGATGCCACTGGCCAGGCAAAAGCAGTGTACAGTTAAGAAGAAACAGTAATAATGCTCCTGTTCACTGTACATACACTCAGACAGTGTGTGTGTGTGTGACCATTTTCCTGTGCTGTTAAAACCCATAACAACTGCAAACACCTCTGTTCCACAACACTTTAATTATACGAAGGCTAATTGGAATCTGTTTGCTGCAAGTATTTCAAAGGACCAGCAAGATGGCCAGTGACCAGACTGCACTGTATGCAGTGACCAGAAAACCCTTGAGTGGACGAGGAAACAGACTCAGTATGAATGTAAGCAGTGCCTGAAACCTATGTGTCATGGTCTGTGTTTTGAACTGCACCACACCATGGAGACTGTTAGGTAAGATAAGATAATGTTGCTTATAGCCCAGCCGACCGCAAGGGCCATATCAGGGCTGTCACCCTGTTGAAGTCAACTCATAGGTACAAAGAGACATATCAGGGCTGTCACCCTGTTGAAGTCAACTCATAGGTACAAAGGGACATATCAGGGCTGTCACCCTGTTGAAGTCAACTCATAGGTACAAAGGGACATATCAGGGCTGTCACCCTGTTGAAGTCAACTCATAGGTACAAAGGGACATATCAGGGCTGTCACCGTGTTGAAGTCAACACATAGGTACAAAGAGACATATCAGGGCTGTCACCCTGTTGAAGTCAACTCATAGGTACAAAGGGACATATCAGGGCTGTCACCCTGTTGAAGTCAACTCATAGGTACAAAGGGACATATCAGGGCTGTCACCCTGTTGAAGTCAACTCATAGGTACAAAGGGACATATCAGGGCCGTCACCCTGTTGAAGTCAACTCATAGGTACAAAGAGACATATCAGGGCGGTCACCGTGTTGAAGTCAACTCATAGGTACAAAGAGACATATCAGGGCTGTCACCCTGTTGAAGTCAACTCACAAGTCATTGTTTTAAAACAAAACAAAACAACAACAAACTCATTCACACAACTCTTTCAAACACACCTTCCAAAACACACCGGAAATTTTGTTTAAAATCTTTCCTCCGTAAAATCTTAGATCAGATGACAAATGTAAATCTCTTTCAGAAATTCACAGACCTGGGAGGAAGATCCACGGACTGCAGCGGTGAATACTTCTGGACTGTTTCACCTGTACATCTGTGACAACTGTGAGCTTTTTATTTTACTTCAATTGTGTGCATTATTTCTGTTATATTCTATGCAAATGTCAGATAGAAAGTTCTTGAAGCCAGCACCCCACTGAGAGGTAAGCCCTTTTATTGGAACCAATCACAAACTTCCTTTCTTGTATAAAGTTTGTTAAAAAAAAAAAAAAAAAAAAAAAAAAAAAAAAAACAACAACCTTTTAGTCAGTCAGGTGTACCGAAACGAAAGTTGCTTGGCAACTGCGCACTAACCCGAGATGCGAGTGGCTGTTTCTACTACCATGTAGCACGTCCCCATCTGCACATTCTTCTGGGAGTGGTGAAAAAGCACCATGACCTGCTTTAAGGTGAGTGTCATTCTCTGGATGAAGAAACTGCAGAATCAATTGCAGCTGAGGAAAAACACGTAGAGACAATGTCAGCCTTTTCTGACTTTGTCGACAAACTGAAACAGATTGGATCTTTAGAGGAAGGAAAAAGGCAACTAAAATCAAGACTGTTGTTTAATGAGCCTGAAGATGACAGCACATCCCTGAGTGTTTTCCAGCAAGAGCAACAAGAACTGATGGAGCAGGTACATGAGAGAAAAGAAGAAATAGAAGACAGGAAATCACAGCTGGATCTTCCACGCTTGTCTGGTCCTGTCACACAGCATTTAGATGTTGCCCTGCATCAGAAAAAAATCCACAAGCAGTCCTATCATGGCAAGTCCTTCATTGGCAACCACTGCAACAAATATTTGAAGCCAGAGACAATTAAACATGTACGTGAAATTATTGTCAGCAGAACAGCTGTCGGAGCTAGGAGTATATCTAACAGATTCAAAATGCTGAATACATTATTCTAGCACATCCACATAAAAATCTTATATCAAAACCCCATGACTGTGAGTGACATCAGCACGCTGGATTGTGACATCAGAGAATACATGTCTTTCTTCAGAAAAGAATTCCCACGGTCTCGCATCATCCCAAAGCAGCATATCTTAGAAAAGCATTGTGTTCCTTTCATCTGTCTTCATCATTTTGGACTAAGGTAAGGTAAGGTAATGTTGCTTACAGCCCAGTCGACCGCAAAGGCCATGTCAGGGCTGTCACCATGTTAGATAAGATAAGGTAATGTTGCTTATAGCCCAGCCGACCACAAGGGCTGTATCAGGGCTGTCACCATGTTGAAATCAACTCACAAGTCTTTCATTTGTCACCACGTTAAGATCAACTCACAAGTCATTCACTGGATGATCAAACATGCCACAGCCCATGAGCGTGAAAAACCTGGTACTTCTTCAATCTCAAATTAGTGCTATCTTTATCGATTTTTTTCACTAAATATGCCTAGGAAAAGACAAAGTGCCTGAAATGTATACAAAACTGCAGATGGAAGAGTAGTGCAAGGAAAGAGCTTCTTGAAGCCAGGAAACGTATCAGAAAGAAGAAATCTGACATGGAACATGACATGACTGGAAGCAATGTGCAGAACAAGGGAGCCATGAAAACACTCGAGGAGTCAGGACAATTGATGATGCTGTTCCATCAACTTCCACTTCAAACACCGATTTTTCTTTCGAAAATCCATCTTTGGGTGCAAGTACCAAAATATTCAAGGCCTCGTATCAAAAATCTGATCATGATTTCAAGCAAGAGATAAGCAGTGAGTGTGCACTGTCCAACGAACCAAAGCAAAGTGATGATGGGAAAGAACATGTCGAAATGTTAAAAAACTGCCATCCACACTCTGAAATCTCAGTGAAGTGCCCATTTACTTGCGGCATGTGCCTGTTCAGTGTGCTTCAGCTCCCCTCTCTGGCTAGGTGCTGATGATCGGCGATCTAAAGGATGGCTTTTTGTTTGAAACTTGAATGCACAAACAGTATCACTGTCATTAGTACAGGTTACATTTCATCAACCATTCCAGGGGACATCTGTTTTGAAGCAAACAGAAAAACAGTTGTGTGGATTTGGTTCAAAAACTGAACAAATTCTGTGAATGCTTAGATCTTCCAGAACTGAATTCCAAACGCTCTGCACCCACTGTGACAAACTGTATGCAATGACACCACCAGTAAAAGAACAGGTACTGGACCTTGCTGCTCAAAGACTTGAAACGATTTGCAGGACTCTTATATTTCACTCATTTCTGTCAGTTCTGATGGCACATGGCACACAAGGGGGCACAAGTCTTTGATAGGGTTATGTGTGTCAATGACATTGACAGGTGTTTGTGGAGGTTGTATCCCATCACCAATGAAGCCAGAGCCAAATTGATAAACCCTATCTGTGTCTAATAATGATAATGTGGTAGAGTTGGAAAGGAAAAAAAACTAAACATCAAATGCCGTTCGCAACTGATTGACAAAAGGGACAGGGACGCCAACAGAAAACTGACCCTTTGGAGGACAGGCTGGCGATTTGTGTACATCAACGTGTCGGCCACCCCACTCCCCAAACACAAAAAACTTGGCACCTTTACTGCCGCACAGTTCCATAGAGAACAGGTGCCGGTGTGCGCGAGGTGCCTTGCTAATAGACACCATGCATCCTCGTGCACGGACAATATAAAATGCAAACAATGTTACAAAGAGGGGCACAAGGCTGGTGACCCCATTTGTCAGATGACTCCTCCAGCAACTGAACACACATGTGAGTCGTCTGCTCCCAACACGCATGCTGAGAGTGACAGTGAAGAGCACAGCACCATGCCACTGCTACATCAGGCCAAGCTGTCTTTCTGACCAAGTCGCTCCCACTAACCCAAGCAGAGGCGCTCGCCATTGCATAGCACACGAACTCCACCAGACAGAAAAAGGAAGGAAGGCCCACGAACTGAGGGCGACAAATACTCACACAGGAAAACGAACGGCACAAGTCCAAGTGATGGTGTACACAGAAGGAAAGGCGTGCCACCCTAACACCCCGTCTCACAGCGATTACACCCTTGACACCCTGTTAAGCACATGGGGGCAACGAGAATGACCACGATTTCAACACCCCCATAAACAAAATGGATCAAATACGGGATATAACCATAACCACCAGAAGACTGAAAAATAAGTAGAAAAGGCACTGCATATTTAACCTTACAAGAAAAAGAAACTATGACGTATTCAGATAACAAGGAACACATATTACAACCAATGTCCAAAGAAGAAGCAAATCAGAGTGTGTGTGTGTGTGTGTGTGTGTGTGTGTGTGTGTGTGCTTGTGCTTGCTGTGGGACAAGGGCTTGAATATATCTTGAATATGTCTGTACTGTTTTCATTGTTTTGTCGCTGAGGAAGGCTTTATTGCCGAAAATTTCTTGTCTTGTTTTGTGCATTAAAGTGCGTTACTTCACACTTTGTTTTGTGTGCTCTTCTGCTTTTTTGTCTTGAATATATCATTAAAAAAAAAAAAAAAAAAAAAGCACATCAGGTTATCTATCATCCTTCAAATGAACCTTTTCATTCATTTATTCATCATTCATTCTTTCTCTGAACTTTTTCTTTTCTAACCCATGTACACTTGTGTATGATCACTGTACATGTGTTCTGTGTATGATTACTGGACATATGTGTTGTGTGTATGATTACTGTACATATATGTGTTGTGTGTATGATTACTGTACATGTGTGTTGAGTGTATGATTACTGTACATATATGTGTTGTGTGCGTGATTACTGTACATATAGGTGTTGCGTGTATGCACAAGTTGTTGTTTCAGTGGTTTTACCTATCATTTTACCCCTGTAATAACAAGTATTTTATTTGCAACGATACAGAATAATAATTTCTTGTTGCCGTTCCAATTGTAGGAGAAACAACTGCAAACAATATACAATGAATCCAATACTTCAGTTTTACCCTTTTTATTTCTGTGAAGGCATGGTGTAACCATTTTCATTAGCTCACAATGAAACTTGAAACTTTCATACTCTCAACATTTCATTTTCACAATACAATATGGCAACTTATCCGAGTACTTTTACAAGTGTCCTAACTATTCAATGACAGATTGATGGCTTTATTTTCAGATGAGAAAGACTGGTTGATTCTGGGCATTCTCAGTGCACGTATGTGGACTGTCCCCAAAACTGCCTGCAGCAGGCGGAAAGAGCAGAATGACGCAGGCGAGTCTGCTCCAGTTAGCAGAATGACCAGCACAGCGAGTCTGCTCCAGTTACGTGCTACCTGCCCAGTCTGCAACGATGCCTTTCTCTACCTGCTTAAGCATAGCCCAGTCTGCAACGATGCCTTTCTCTACCTGCTTAAGCATAGCCCAGTCTGCAACGATGCCTTTCTCTACCTGCTTAAGCATAGCCCAGTCTGCAACGATGCCTTTCTCTACCTGCTTAAGCATAGCCCAGTCTGCAACGATGCCTTTCTCTACCTGCTTAAGCTAGCCCAGTCTGCAACGATGCCTTTCTCTACCTGCTTAAGCATAGCCCAGTCTGCAACGATGCCTTTCTCTACCTGCTTAAGCATAGCCCAGTCTGCAACGATGCCTTTCTCTACCTGCTTAAGCATAGCCCAGTCTGCAACGATGCCTTTCTCTACCTGCTTAAGCTAGCCCAGTCTGCAACGATGCCTTTCTCTACCTGCTTAAGTATGTACAGCTTTCTTTTTTGATAACAATCAATCACAAGTAATTGTTACATGCTTGAAAAAATCTACTCTGGAGTATTAGATTGCACTTCTATATTGTCACAATAATAAAACTGTTTATAAGCATTAAAAATTACCTTTGTCACACTGTCACAAGCATTTGTGTGAGTGTGTGTGTGTGTGTGTGTGTGTGTGTGTGTGTGTGTGTGTGAGAGAGAGAGAGAGAGAGAGAGAGAGAGAGAGAGAGAGAGAAGATAAGATAATGTTGCTTATAGCCCAGCCGACCACAAAGGGCTACATCAGGGCTGTCACCACGTTAAAAATCAACTCCAAGTCTTTCATTCACACAATTCTTTAAAATACATCTTCTAAAAACCCATCCAAAAGTTTGTTAAAAAAGAAAACTTTCCACTGTAAAACCTCAGATCCGATGAAAAATGTTAATCTCTTTCAAGAACTCAAAGATCGCGGTCAGGCGGAACATCTCTGAACAAGGTTTTCATGGAATCTGCTGCAAAATGTTTGCGTCTCGCATCGTGCAAGTCCCAACACTAAAAGAATATGTTTCATTGTGAGTGGCACATGACATGGAATGCACCATGGAGCTTCTTCACTCTTTAAAAGGTAGGAATGGGTAAAATAAGAATGGCCGGTGTGCAGCCGGCACAGAACTGTTTCTTCTTTACGACCACCAGACGAAGATGAGAGAGAACTCCTTTAGGTTTGGACAGATCTGAAAGAGTTTGTTATCCGTCTGTGTATTCAATCCCCCTGCCAGAGGTCTCTGACATAATCATTAATTTTTGGTTTCAGATCTGAGCATGTTTGAATAGTGCTGTTAAGATGACTGGCCAATCGTTAAGTTTGTCGCTGTGATGTATTAGAGTGAGATAACACGCATTGAGAAATACACTGTTTCAAAAAATGAGGCCTTGTGTGGCTACACCCAGAGTCAGAACGTAACACAGTCTGTCTGGCTGTGTTCATGTGGACAGTGGGAACTGACCCCTCCATGACGGACAGAATTTATGAACGGCTGGCAGCCAGCTACCTTGAAGAAGCTCTTAAGAGTGTGAAAATCTGGCATGATAAAGGTAAGATGTTGCTTACAGCCCAGCTGACCGCAAAGGGCCACATCAGGGCTGTCACTGCGAGGTAAGGTAATGTTGCTTATAGCCCAGCTGACCGCTAAGGGCCATATCAGGGCTGTCGCCACGATAAAATCAACTCACAAGACGTCCAACAAAAAAAAAAAAAAAAGAAAGTAAAAAAACAACTTTCACACATCTCTTTAAAATACATCTTCTAAAAGCATACCAGAAACTTCGTTAAAAATCTTTCTTCCCGTGAAGTCTCAGATCAGATGAAAAATGTTAATGTCTTCAACCACTGTTCCTCCGTGTGCACTGCCTGTCAACATTGTTCTGATTTTCTTGTTCGCTATCTTTTGTCATTTTTAAAATGGCAGAATAGCGCTGTTAAGATGAGGACTGGCCAGTCGTTAAGTTTGTCACCGTGATGCACTGAGAAATAAAACTGTTTCACTTGTGTGGCAGCACCCGCAGTCAGAACGTAACACAGGCTGTCAGGCTGTGTCCATGTTCTGACCTGCTTCAACAGCCAGACAAGTGGTGGAACGCCGTGTCGACAGTGGAACTGACCCCTCCATGACGGACAGATTCTATGAACGGCTGGCAGCCAGCTGCCTTGAAGAAGCTCTTAAGAGCGAAAATTTGACATGACAAATGAAGAGGCAAGAGACGAAAAGATAAGATAATGTTGCTTATAGCCCAGCCCACCCGCAAAGGGCCACATCAGGGCTGTCACCATGTTAAAATCAACTCACAAGTCATTCATTCATACAATTCTTTAAAATACATTGAAAAAAAAAAAGATGAAAAACAAAGATTTTTATTGACCTTTTATTATACACAATCGTGTTTCATCTTTGTACGGCTGGGATGGACTGGGGGACCAGAGGCGTTATAAACATTCTCTCTCTCTCTCTCTCTATATATATATACCTACATATATATATATACTGTGACAATAATCTCTTGGTATCCATTCACGTATCTATTCTTGTTATCCTATATCTTTTGTTGTCATCCTCCTCCTTGCGTGTGCATGTATATATGTCTATATATGTCTATATTTGTCTACTAATTCGGTGTGTGCATTAAATGTGTTTTTTTTAAGTGTTAACTAGTTTTCTGACCTGTGCTAAAAACAATGAGCACGGGATTGTGTTGGATAGAGTTCATCTCGTCTATCTACGCCAATGCCTTAAACATCTAGCAGCCCGCAGATCAGCACGACAAACACACTTTAAAACGCCACAGTCAGTTCAAGACATGAGAGGTCAGCTGTATTTATAAATTAACGAGCTTGTATGCATATATGTATGGGGTAAAGTAGAGGCCAAGGAGATGAATAGTGTGTGTGTGAGTGTGTGTGTGTGTGTAAGGTAAGGTCATGTTGCTTATAGCCCAGCCCCACCGCAAAGGGTCACATCAGGACTGTCACCACGTTAAAATCAACTCACAAGTCATCTGAAAAAAAAAAAAAACTACTTTCACACATCTCTTTAAATTACATCTTCTAAAAATGCACCAGAAACTTTGTTAAAAATATTTTCTTCCCTAAAATCTTAAATAGATGAAAAATGTTAATCTCTCTCAAAAACTCAAAGATCACGTGTGTGTGTGTGTGTGTGTGTGTGTGTGTGTGTGTGTGTGTGTGTGAGTGAATGAACATGTACTCTGTGTGTGTGTGTGTGTGTGTGTGTGTATGTGTGTGTGTGTGGAGAGAGAGAGAGAGAGAGTGTGTGTGAGTGCACTCAGACTGAAATAAAGGGTGCTTTTCAGTGTGACTGTATCCAAACATATTAGGATTTTTATCATCCACTCGGTTGTAATCTATTCCTGCTGATGTCTTTGCAGCACTGGTGACCAGAAACTGGAGACACCATGAAAATATTATACAGAGTTTGGACTGGTCCCAAGGTAAAGTAAGGTAATGTTGCTTATAGCGACAGGTCCCTAGAAGACTGATGACTGGAGGGAGAAAAAAACACCACAAGAGCTCTCTCCCTTGCTGACAAGGAGCGTGTTGTTGGGACTTCATGAAGGGCTATGCTCGCCACCATGCCTGGCTGTGTCCTTGGATTCAAAAGGGATGATATTCAGCTGTTGCTGTCATCACAGACTGTCACAAACTTTTGGTCACTGCTATCACTTTTCTTTAATGTCAAGTTTGACGTCATTACGTCAAACAGCCAGCACCCCAACATTATTCTGTATCCAAAGAAATAGTCCTCTACCACAAAATATAATTAGCTGTTGTTCACTGACTGACGTTTCAGATGAATGAAATAATAATTTCTTCATATTAAGTTTATAATGCTGAAAATATATCTAAGAATAAAGCCCAAGTGCTAGATTAATTTTGTAGTTAAGGATCCGTCGCTAAGAGAGTAGGAGTACACAAGTGTCAGATCTAAGGGATTCATTTCTGTTGAAGACAGCGGAGCAGTTGGGCAGCCACAACTGGACGCTGCGGGGTAGGCAGATTTCCATGTGCTCCACTCGACACCTAGTCAACTCATTAATTTTTTTTTACTAATCTCTTATATTTACAAGTTCTGTTGATTACCGACAATATCTTTTATTGGCAGATTGGAAGAACGAATCAGGTCCAGATCGATGTTAGTGATCGGTGTATTGTTTGTTTCTGTTCCTGTGCGGATTGTGTGAGCTAATGAAAATATAAGCAATTACATATTAATGAAATGTATGTAAGATAGTGCTGTTGTAAACAGAGTTGGACTAAATTTGAAGTACAAAAACTGACACTGCGTAATGTTCGACATGCTGAAGATAATATACAAGACTGGTCATATTCTTTTTGTTTTGTTGTAGGCACTATCATTTTATTTCCTTCTCCATTATCTATCTGCATCAAGTCCCGGATTCAATATCTTCATTTCTACGGTGCAAAAGAAAAGGATATTCATCAGGGTGTTCTGTGAAGTGCTGTGTCAACAGTTGGTGATCAATAACCAGTGTCAAGACTGTGATCTATGTTCCATGGACAGAAATATTTGTATGTTTATTTGTTGACTTTTTATTAACCGTCATCGTCTATGCAACACAACTGAGGCATTGACGTACAACGAAGAAAAAAAGAAATGGATTTTCATGGAGGCGTTCTGCAAAGTGCTGTGTAGACAGTTGAAGATCAACAACCAATAACAAGACTGTGTTTAATATTCTACAGAATTTCTGGAAGCGGCAATATTTGCATCTTTTATTTATTGACTGTTCATTTATTGACTGTTTATTGACATCCCCAAGGCATCAATATCCAACAATAACCTAACACTTCAGCACCAGTTGGCAATATCTTCCAACACACACACACGTACACACACACACATATACGCACACCACCACCATATCCCCTTTACTCACTTCATAAGTTACAGCCACCCTCCACCTATTTAATCTTAATTTTGTTTTATTTTCCCCTTAAATTTCATTGATATACATATATATCCCCTTTACCCACTTCATACACAAGTTACAGCCACCCTCCATCTATTTAATCTTAATTTTGTTTTATTTTCCCCTTAAATTTCATTTATATACATATATATATATATTTTTTCCTCTCTCTCTCTCTCTCTCTCTGTATATATATATATATTTGTTGTTGTTGCTTATAGCCCAGCCGACCGCAAAGGGCCATATTAGGGCTGTCACCACGTTAAAATCAACTCACAAGTCATTCATTCAAGTGACGGTGGTATAAAGCACACATTGCACATACAACACAGAATTACATGACGTCTTACGCATGATTACAAAACAATGTTTACCAACTAAGGGATTAATATCAGCATTTTTTATTTAGATTATTTGCAGAAACCGAGCTGTAGGAGCTTCAACATTCAGGAAGTTGTGGCTGCAGTTATGCCCTTTCACTGTGGTGGCTGCAGTTGTGCCCTTTCACTGTGGTGGCTGCAGCTGTGCCCTTTCACTGTGGTGGCTGCAGCTGTGCCCTTTCATTGCGGTGGCTGCAGTTGTGCCCTTTCATTGCGGTGGCTGCAGCTGTGCCCTTTCACTGCGGTGGCTGCAGCTGTGCCCTTTCACTGCGGTGGCTGCAGCTGTGCCCTTTCACTGCGGTGGCTGCAGTTGTGCCCTTTCACTGTGGTGGCTGCAGTTGTGCCCTTTCACTGCGGTGGCGGCAGTTGTGCCCTTTCACTGCGGTGGCTGCAGTTGTGCCCTTTCATTGGGGGTGGCTGCAGTTGTGCCTTTCATTGCGGTGGCTGCAGCTGTGCCCTTTCATTGTGATGGCCCGCCCGATGACAGACCTGTGCTGGTGATGTCAACAAAATAACACCAACATCTTCCGCAGTGCTAACCTGATGCTGGAAGAAAAAAGCGAAATCATTCAGGCCCAGCAGTCCCATCTGAGTCAGGTGGATGCAGGAAAGTATCACTACTGCAATCAGGAGGCTGCGGCGAAGGCAGTGGCTGGGCAGCTGGGTGTGCAGCGACTGGAAAGAAACATCCCCAACTCCACAGACTGTGGAATACACTACAGTTTTGATTTTGCACAACAGGTGCATTATTCCAGCAACACTGCAGAACCCAGACAGGCAGACCCATGCACTTCATGACGGCACGCAAGTGTGGTGTGCTTGGTGTGTGTTGTGAAGGCCTGCCACAGCAAGTCAACTGTCTGATGGGTGAAGGCATGAACTGCACTGAAGGATCGAACGCCATCATCAGCTACTTTTACCACTTTTTAAAAAAATGATGGATGGGGGAGAGAGCTGTTCACCTGCACTGTGACAGTTACACCGGTCAGAATAAAAAACAAGTATATGCTCTGGTACTTTTGCTGGCAAGTGCAGAGTGGCCTTCACACAGATCTTACCAGCCTCTTCATGCCACCTGGACACACCAAATTTGCACCTGATTGGTGTTTGGGCTGTTCAAGCATCGTTTTCATTGCAGTGAAGTGTCCTGTCTTGATGACATCTACAGAGCTGTGGTGGAAAGTACTCTGGTGTCAGGTGTGAATATCCCTCAACTGGTCAGAAAGGATGATTCCACAACAGTGTTTGTCAAAACATAGGACTGGCAATCCTTTTTCTCTCCAGCATATACTCCACTCCACTACCTGCATCAAAAACCTGTCACACTTCAGGTACTCTGCCCAGCACCCAGGAAGAATGTTCAACAGATTTCTGTTGTGCAATTCATGTATGTGATTAAAAGGCTATTGTGCATTTTCAGGATTCAGAAAAGTTGCTGCCTCAACATTCAGAACACTGTGGCTGCAGCTGTGCCCCTATGTGGTTGTAGTTCGCCCAGTGACTGATTTGTGCTGGAAATGCAAAAAAAACCCAAAAAAAACCATACAGATCTTCCACAGTGCAAACTTGACTTTTGAAGAGAAAAGTGAGCTGATTCGAGATCAATAAGCACGTCTATGTCAAGTGGACGCTGAGCGGCAATTTTACAAGAAGCTTGTTGAAGAAAGCAAGACAGTTACTGCTCAGTTTGGCATCACAAGGCTACAGAGAAGTCCGCCCAACGCCATAGATACGCAGTGCACTATTCCTTTGATTACACGTAACAAGTGCATTACCCAAGTGAGGCTGCACACCTTGGCCCGATATACTTTCTGACCCCTTGGAAATCCGGCATTTGAGACCTTGCCCACAGCAGGTAAATTATCGATGTGGTGGATGAAGCAGTTTGTGTCAGCAAGGGTTCAAACAGTGTTGTCAGCTAAGCAGGTAAATTATCGATGTGGTGGATGAAGCAGTTTGTGTCAGCAAGGGTTCAAAGTGTAAGCTAGGTAAATTATCGATGTGGTGGATGAAGCAGTTTGTGTCAGCAAGGGTTCAAAAAGTGTTGTCAGCTACCTCCTCCACTTCTTCAGTAGCTACGGTCTGGGGAAAAATCAGTGCACCTCCACTGTGACAACTGTGCGGGCCAAAACAAGAACCGTTTTGTCTTGTGGTACTTTTGTTGGGGGGGGTGATGAAGGGCTTGCACACAAATGTCACAGTAAATTTCATGCCCCCAGGTCACACAGAATCTGCGCCAGACTGATGCTCTGGGTATTTTAAAAGTTGTTTCAGGAAATCTGATGTACACTGCTTGGATGACTTGTGTGGTGTAGTGGGCGAGTATGGCAGTTTTTGGAGTCAACATTCCCGCAACTCCTGGGCCATGAAGATGGAACAGTTGAAGTACCAAACATATGACTGGCAAGAATTTTTCAGCCCGGCCTTCAGGTCCCTTCAAGGCATCAAGAAGCTACACCACTTTGTTTTTCAGCCATGCACCCTGGTCGACTATTCTACAGGAAGTCCCTGGCAAGATGTAGAAAGCAGCTTCCACATGACCACTTTGAGGGCCTTCCCAAATCTGCCAGCCATGCCACAGGAACTGTGGTCGTTAGGGCTGAACCAAGCTCGCAAGCAGTACCCTCTTCCAGCACATCAGAAAGTTTATGTGAGAGGACAAATGAGATGCTGTGTGCCCAGACCCTGGGAAATGAATTCAGTTTAGTGCGAGTGCTGCAGCAGTGGACTGTGTTCATCATTTCCTGCTAGAAATATGAATTTTACTGTGGTTGAATTCTGTGCCAGTGGATGTGTGATAGGACACTTTACCAAAAAAAAGCAGCGTGTCAGCTGAGGGCTACCTTATTTTCATGCCATACAAACATTGTCTGAGGCTGCCTGGAGTTGGTGACTGCCATGCTTTTTTTTTTTTTTTTTTGGCTTTTGAAGTTTTATTTTCATCCTAAGTGTTATCAGTATTCAAATTTAAACATATTTAAGTGCTAAA
>JADBJO010012649.1:54961-56726 GCA_016801955.1 Conus betulinus | reverse complement strand
TGCCTTTCATGTATCCTAACTGGTTCTTCACGAATCAGCGTGTGTAATACTGTCCCATTCACCAAGATTTTTCAATGCGTCTTGAACACGTAAGTGTGGAAAACCATCCCCAACAAGACCGTTTTCAGCCTTGTTTACACTATTTAGTGTTTTGACCTGGCTTTCTTTTTCATGGTGGTGTCGAAAGGTCATATGCATCAAAGCTAAAGATTTGTTTTTTCATTACATGATTTATTTGTAATTTATGATTCATTCCAGTTGCATTCATTAAAACGCGTGAATTTCCCCCTTGTTCACAACAGGTTTGAGATATTTTGAGTGAAGCCAGTAAAGTTCTTTCTAAATCAAATTTCAGAGTCGGGTATGCAATTGTTAGGGGCTATTTTATGCGAACACCTATTCAAATTAAAAATGTTCCTTTCAGTTCATATAATGCTAATGCACATCCCAGGTTTCCGGCAAAGAAGCGTGGTGACCCCAGAGGAGAGCCCTGAAGACTCTGCCCCCCAGGCCTGGAGGGTAAGGGGACTCTTCCATCCCCACGCCGGATCTGGGAGTGTTTGCCACCCCCAGTTCTTCCCACACGTAGTCGCTTTGGGCCCTTACCAGGGACGTCGTGTGACTGACCCAGACATCGCTCACTCCTCGGGATATTGCTGGCAGGCAGGTGGGTCATGGTGGTGTTCACTGTTATCATTGGCAAGTTATTTGTTACGTTGTTTGCTGTTTGCACACTGTGTGAATAGAATCCTTTCCAAGGAATTATGACAGCTCAAACCATCGCCCATTCCTCGCGGTATTGCTGGCGGTTAGATGGTCCTGGTGGTTCACTATACTGCCGAAAAAACGGCCATCGATGAGCCCACAAAATCCGCGTTTTTTTTGTGTTGTTTTTTTTTCCAAAGATATGCCTACAAAGTTTGACATCAGTCAATTGGACTACATCTCAGGCATAAAACTGTAGTGATTTTTTGTTGTTGTCTTTTTATTTGTTTTGTATGTTTTAATCCAAACAGCGATTTTCGTGACCTGCTAAACAAAAGTATTCAGAGAAGAGACGTGTCTGGCTTCACAGTTGCGAATGTGTGTACTCTAACTGTTGACAACGAAATACATGACAATGACTGCTGATTGGGCATTTACTGTTTTCTCCTTCCATTCGTTACAGAAACATGACGATGGAACAGTGACAACGAAATACATGACAAATGACTGCAAATTGGGCCTTTACTGTTTTCTCCTTCCATTCGTTACAGAAACATGACGATGGAACAGTGACAACGAAATACATGACAAATGACTGCAAATTGGGCATTTACTGCTTTCCCCTCCTTCCATTCCTTACAGAAACATGACGATGGGACAGCAACGAGGTTTTCATCCAGAAGTATCTGTGGACCTCTGTCACATATGAAAAGGACGGAGGGAGATGAGAGATGCGGGGGGTGGGAGGGGGGGAAGACCGGAGATTTGGGGAGGTGAGAGAGAGTGGAATGGACGGTGGGGGAGGGGGGGCGGGAAGGGGGTAGAGGGAACACACACACACACACCACACACCACACACACACACACACACACACACACACCACACAGCTTATGCTTACTGTCACGCTTCTTACTTTCCTTATGTCTTCCCTTGTGGACCTTTTTTTTTCTTTCGCTGTAAGGCTGGTCTTAAACTGGGAATGGCCGATTGGTAAGACAATTTGTGATAAATTTGATGTACAGCTCTACGATTCCGTCTCTGTCTGTCTGTGTGTTTTGT